>BSBK01001122.1:0-290000 GCA_027943335.1 Chamaecyparis obtusa
GTACTGTATATATATATATTATGTGGATATTATGATTAAATCTGATATTTCTTTCCTCTTTGCATTAATGGGGTAGTGTTCCTATAGCAATGTGATGAGGATACACTAAAGTAGGAAAACTTATTATGAATCTTTATCTTGGATTTGTGTTGCGGGTTTTGGTGCGCTAATCTTTTGCAGGGAAAGATTAGTCAGAAGGAAATAAAGACTCAGCATCAATGTGGCTTCATCAAGACAAATAACTACTTTTGAGTTTCATTATGGCTCAACTACTTCCAACTAGTAGCAGTTTTTTGTTGCAGACCAAGTCAATTCAATTATCAGGTGTTTTGGAGGAAATCCAGTGCTCGTGCATTCCTATATTCTTGTGAATTTGAATGTGGCTTACTCCTACATTTAATGTCTTGTAACTGAAAGTTGTTGTATCCATGAATTGGAGGATCCTAGGTCTTAGGAGTTTTTTTTTTTCTAGTTGCTTAAATAAGCTAGATCTCGTGATTCTTGGTTAGCTAGATGTTCAAGGAATCATTTTTGTAAACCAGCAAGTAGAGAATAAAATCTTGTTATTTCATCTTGTTACTTGATGTTTCCATGAATGATTAAATGATAATTTCAGACTTCAATCTTTTGAGTTTTCAATTCAGTCACTCTTCCATGGGGGCCCACACAGAAGGTGAGCTTAGTTTATGTTTAAGTAGAAATTAGACTTTAATTTCCTTGAAGTAGTTATACTATGTTGCTCCTACAACCACTGGTAGAAAAACCATTAGTTGTTTTCCTACAGCATAGACACACAGCTAGGTTTACCATTTGTAGCATTATCTTACATTCTAAAGTTAAGTTGTTATTTTCATTTCTAGTATAGATTTCTTGCAGCATTGTCTTTACTTTACTTATAATGACTTCAAAGGCAGATTAGAGCATATACTTTGTAGTCACCGTTTCAAGTATACATTCCCAGATTGATAAATTAAATGAGTTCAATATGCTATCTTAAGTATGACACCTAATGTTGTTTGACATAGAATCATTTAAAAAGGATGTCCAATACTTTACTACTAAGGTATTATATTGACCAGTCAATATGGTGTTACAATCAAGGTGAAGACCTATTTCAATTTTTGACAAAATGGAGGCTCTAGGTGCATTGAGAGGCCTAGAATGGAGTTGGTGCTAAGAGAAGTTTGGATGAGAGGTTAGAGGAAGTGAACTTGTTCAAAATGTCAATGTGTTGGTTCTCTAAAGTTAGAGCACTCAATTTGACCCTTGAGTTGAGACTAACTCCTTGAGTAGATTCCAAGATGCTTGTAGAATCCTCGAGTTAATTTGGGTTCCATGAGGGGATATTACATGGCTCTGCATCAAATTTTCTTGGTTAAGAGCATTAGATACACATGAATAAAATGTAGCACATAAATTTTGAATTCACTTAAACAATGAATTACACATGTGAATACACATAGCACATAAAGCGTACACATTAAATTTTCTTAAGTCATGAAGCATACATTGTTAGAAATAGGGAATACTGAGAGGGGGGGGTGAATCAGTATTCCAAAAACTTTTACTTTTTCCCAATTATAGATATAAAAAATTATCTTAATGCATTCATAACATAGAAAGCTAAACAACATGCATAGCAATAAAAAAAAAGAAATCATAACACATTATTTGTTCTCGAGGAAACCCTGGCCAAGGGAAAACCCTGGTGGGGATGGTACCCACAAAGATCCACTAATCAAAAGTATCTTGTTAAGGATGTTGACCCTGTTAAGAGTCTATTACATGCATATAGTGTCTCAGTCCTAATTAAGGGATTATAGGCCTTGTTAGAAGCCTCAACCCTATTAGGAGTTGGTAGTACAAAATATGATTACCAGATGAGCCCATTGCAAAAAACAAGTAATTTAAAATATTCACTGATTACAAAAGTAGGTCAAGGTACATAACCTTATACTACTTGCATCAATATCTCTTTGTTTCTCTTTCGCTATCGCTATTACATACACATCATATATCTCTTTTCTTACACTTTATAATTACATCTTTACATATCTTTATACAAGTTATTAAGATTAATAACTCTTCTAGTCGGCTTACATATTAGAAAATATCTTTACCCAAGGGTTAAAATATAGGATTTCATCCCTTTATATTGTTAAGTCATTATTTTGATAAACAAAATAATCCCTTAACTCTTTATCAATTTTGTCTTCATATTCTGTCATGTCAGCTTGACACTGTCTTTAGTAAAACTATCATAACTTCTTCTGTACATGCCACACTAACTTGCACTTTGAGGTGAGTCTTCAATAGTCACCATAGTATCTATGTTCAAGTGTGAAAGCACTGAACTTACTCCAATTAACATTGCCAATCAAAACTATCTTCAGGTTCATTGGTAAAAACACACTGTCTCATACTTAGACAATTTTGCATTGTGCTCTGACATACTAGCTCTCTGACTTGTGCGATCTTCATGTAGATCATATGTTTCCATAATGAAAATATCTATGTAACCAACTCAGCCAAATTGCCAACAATCTCCTCCTTTGTCATTGGTGGCAACATATGAGAAAATTGGCTAAGTCCTAGACTCCAAATTTCAAAATTGTGGCCATAATACAAAATATGTATATACTGTCCTTATGACTCCAAAAATCTTATCTCTATATAGTACTCCCCCTAAGAGTATGTATCCTTGTCAATTTTTTTCTATATATCTCTCCCCATTTGACAACAATGACAAAAATATGGTAAGAAGAGTTACAAAACTGTGTTAAAAAAAAAGTACAAAAATAATTTCAAGCCTAGAAGATCTAAGGAATGTTAGTATGCTAATGATGATCTTGAAACTAGTATAGAAAGAACTCTAAGTGAAAGTGATACTGATAATAATGATGACATAGGACTTGTAGCAATTAAAGAAGAAAATCCTGAAACTAATGATAAGGAAGAAAAAGCCCTAGTTTCTCAAGTTGAAAAGAAAGTTGATTAGATTATAGATAGTGGTTGTTCACATCATATGACTAGAGACATGAAAAAGTTCATAAAGTTTTTAATTATGATGGAGGAGTTGTTAGAGTTGGAAACAATGCACCTTGTTTGATTAAAGGTATAGGATCTATTACTCTTGATGGAAAGACTAATACTGATGATGTTTATTTTGTGGATGGATTGAAACATAATCTTTTAAGTGTTGGACATTTAGTTGATAAGGGATATCAAGTTTGGTTCACTGAGAAAACTTGTGTGATAAAGGATAAAGATGGAAATCTGATTGGAATTGGATCTAGAACTAGAGGTAATGTATTTCATTTGACTCCTACTGAGATGACATATTTGATTACTAAGATTGATGACAATTGGTTATGGCATAGAAGGTTTTGTCATATAAACTTTGATAACATTGTGAAAGTGAGCACTACACTTACAGTAAGGGATTTGCCTAAAATTATGAAGCCTACTAACATGATTTGCAAAGAATATGTGATGGCTAAATAGAAGAGAAGTTCTTTTCCTAGTAAGAAGTTTACATCTACAGAGAAGTTGGAGATTGTTGATATAGACTTGAGCAGTCCTACAAGGACTAGAGGATTCTATGGAGAAAGGTATTTTATGATTCTTGTTGATGATTTTACAAGAATGATGTGGATTGCATTTCTTAAAGAAAATTATGAAGAATTTGATAAGTTTAATATCATTAAGAATAAAGTTGAGAATGAATCTAGAATAAAGATTAAATGTTTGAGATCTGATAGAGGTGGAGAATTTACTTCTAGAGAGTTTAACACCTTTTGTGAAGTAAATGGCATTAAAAGATAGTTTTCAGCCCCTAGGACACCTGAACAAAATGGTATTGTAGAAAGAAGAAACAGATTAGTGACTAAAGCAGCAAGAGCTATGTTATTTGAGAATGATTTGGCAAAGATATTCTAGAGAGAAGTAGTAAACACAATAGTGTACACAATGAATAGAGTACAAATTAGAGCAGACACAGACAAGACACCCTATGAATTATGTTTTGGACATGCACCCTCAGTTAACTATTTTAGAATTTTTGGAAGCAAATGTTATATAAAGAGAGATGATGATATTGGAAATTTTGACCCTAGAAGTGATGAAAGTATTTTTCTTGGATATTCTTTGAAGAGAAAAGCCTATAGATGTTACAATAAGAGAACTAAGACTATTGTTGAGAGCGCAAATGTTAAAGTTGATGAAAAGTTCAAAATTCAAGAAAGAATGCTTGATTATGAATCAGATGGAGAAGCTCATCCTAAACCTAACACTGAAACTATTGAATTATTCTATGAGACTGGCAATGATTTGTTGAATGAAAGCCATAGTGAAGTAATTGAAGAATTGACACCTGAAGTGAGATTGGAGACAGTGACACCTAACAAGAATTTATCAAGAAATCATCCTATTGAGAAAATTATTGGAAGAATTAAAAGAGGAGTTCTAACTTAGAATAAGGTACAAGAACAGTTATGTTTGATTTCTCAAATTGAACCTAAATCTACTAGTGAAGCTTGTGAAGATGAAAGTTGGATTAATGCTATGAAAGAGGAACTAGATTAGATTGAAAAGAACAAGACATGGGAATTGGTCCCTATCTACCTAAAGACAAGAATGTTATTGGAACTAAATGGGTATTCAAAAAAAAGATGAATGAACAAGGAGAAGTAGTAAGAAAAAAAGCAAGATTGGTATGTAAGGGATACTCACAGCAAGAAGGAATTGACTATGAAGAAACTTTTGCACCTGTGGCAAGAATTGAAGCAATTAGAATGTTTTTGGCCTATGCAACTTTTAAGAAATTCAAAGTATATTAGATGGATGTGAAGTTAGCATTTCTGAATGGAGAATTAGAAGAACTCTACATTGAGCAGCCTGAAGGTTTTCCTTTGACTCAAGAAGGAGACATGGTATGTAAACTGAAGAAATCTTTATATGGACTAAAGCAAGCACCTAGAACTTGGTATGCAAGATTGGACAAGTATTTGTTAAAATTGGGATTTACAAAAGGAACAGCTGATAGCAATCTATACATAAAAGAAATTTAAAATGGTTTGTTGATTATAGTTATTTTTTTTTATGACATTATTTTTGGTGGAGAAGATGAAGCTAGTGACAAATTTGCTGATGAAATGAAGATAGAATTTGAAATGAGTATGATTGGTGAAATGAAATACTTTTTGGGATTACATATAACACAAAACAGTGATGGTATCTTTGTAAGTTAGACAAAATACCTGAATGATTTGTTGAAAATATTTGGAATGGAGAACTGTAAACTAGTTGGAACACCTATGGTAACTAGACATAAATTATCTAGCATAGATGAAACACCAGCAATTGAATAGAAAACATACAGATCTATGATTAGAGGATTGTAGTACTTGACTCATACAAGACCTAATATAGCACACTCAGTTGGAATAGTAGCAAGATTTCAAGTTGAACCTAGAGAATCACATTATGCAGCAGTAAAGAGGATACTAAGATATTTAAGAGGCACAATGGACTATGGATTGTGGTATGAAAAATCTGATGATTTTACCCTATGTGCATATACAGATGTTGATTGGGGAGGCATTATTGATGATAAAAAGAGAACCAGTGGTGGAGCATTTTTCCTTGGAGGAAGATTGGTTTCTTGGCTAAGAAAGAAGTAGAATTGTATTTCACAAAGCGCAATAGAAGCAGAATATGTAGCAGCAGCAAACAATTGTAACTAGATAATTGGGATGAAGAAAATGCTGAAAGATATTGGAATAAAGTTTGTTGACCATGTTGTCATACATTGTGACAACACCAGCACAGTTAGTATGTCTAAAAATCCTGTATTACATTCTAAGAAAAAGCATATAGAGATTAAGTATCATGTAGTAAGAGAGAAATTTGCTAAGAAAGAAGTCAGACTAGAGTACATAAGCACAAAGGAGTAGATAGCAGACATATTTACAAAGCCTTTGCCTAAGGATACATTTGAGTATCTAAGAGGTATGCTTGGGGTTATGCCCCAGCCTACTTTTGAGCAGTGATGCAGAATGTTGCATCCGTCCAGTAGTATATGAGCCTTATCTTTCTTCTAGACTAGATGTTGGTAGTTCCTCTATGGGGGAGTATGTGTATCTGAGCTGAGTCATGAGGACTCTAGTGAATGTATTTTCTAAATAGTGTCTTTTGACATTAGACTTTTTGTTGACATAATGATGAAATTTTTTGTCATTGATGTCAACGGGGGAGAAGTGTACATGAAAAACCACTTGTACCATCCATTGGAGAGAATTGAATAGGAAAATGAAGCAAGATTTGATTGATGAAGAGGATTCAAAAATATTTTTCAAAGTAGCAGTGTTGCAGTATTGGATTTTTGGAACATTGGATTTTTTTCATCTATGTAGCCATCAATGCCAATGGGGGAGATTGTTAGGAATGAATGTTGAATGTTTGGCAGTCATTCTATAGTAGTTGTTGTTGCATTCATAACTATGATTGTCATTGATGTCAACACAGTGATCTTCTAGAGACTTGCAGAGAAGCAGACAATGTTTGGATTAGCACACGTGGGATATTGCAGTTGGACCTATGCGATGTTGAGGATATACTCTTTGATAGGTTATATGTTTATGGTTAAGAGTGCATACATTAATTCATCTATTCATGGAAGTTATGAGCATCTTGGTGGACTTTACTTTCTAACATACATGTAGCACATAGATTATAAAGCATACCACATTAATTCACTTAAGTCATGCACATAGCTCATACACATGAATTTAGGTTATGAAGAATGTACTTGAATAGACATGAACATACTTAAGGCATAAATCATACACATGAGTACATACACACAAGCATATTTACATACTAACAATGAATAAATGACCACACAATTAAAAAATTAGACTGAATATCAAGTTTCATATATATCAAAATGAACAATAATTATGTACATATTTACATGTCAACATATCTAGCTACAATGTGGCATACACCATCTCAAAATGTGTCATATGACATCTCAAAATAAGAATTTCAACCACAAATGTTTCTAGGACATCCTATTCTACTAGTGGATCATCAAAATGTAGCCTCTTTGAAGTACTCTTTGGCTCTAATGGATCCTACATGAAAACACAAAAGTGAAACCCCAAGTTAGATTACTTAATTTATATGGTTTCTACAAATAAAAAATAAAAATTTAGAATCATAGCCAACAATAATAAATAGAATTTAAACTAAAATTGAACTCTCATGTATCTTGACTCTTTGTCTCTTCACATAGACATGAGACCTAATATATGTCCTTGGTAGCGAAGGAATAATGGCACCAATGTCGACTTCGACCTGTATATGTTTGCAAACATGAGATTGATCTATGAGTTATACAATTTAATGTTAAATCCTTGGTAGCAAATATATATTTACAAAATAACTGAATTAACATTAAAACTTAGTTGTGTTGAATTTTCTTCAGGAGATGTCAACTGAGTCATCAACGATACAAACCCTTGGCATTCTACCTCCCTCAAACTAGGGGTCACCTAAAAAGGTCAAACAAATACTTCATACTATCATAACTTGATCATATTACATATATTTGATAGTAAAATACACACAAATAACTCTAGAAATATACGTACCATGGGGCTATCACCGTGAATTGAGATGCCTATGACTCTATCATGGCAAAAGGGTCTCACAACATCATCAGATACCACTCTTTGTCAAATAAACCATGTAAATTAAAAATGACTATGCACAACAGACAAGTATACATGTATGCATAAACAAACTAAATTACTTAATTACATTTCCCTTGTCAATGCCTGACGTCTGCACCCCTCACATTGCCCCCAGTGGCAACTGGTGACACTTGCATCAATATGTAATAAGACTCAATCATAAAAATTAGAAAACACATGTACATATATGAATAGGTGGAAATAGTATTCACCCTAAAATGTATGGGGGAAATATGAGATCTACTTCTAAATCCAAATTCCCAAAGGAGAGATCCAAATTGATCAACCAAAAGGCTAATGCACAATTGAATCAATCTATGGAGAATATGAAAGAGGAAGAAAATCTTATATTTCCCTATAAAGAAAATGTGCTTGAAATCTGAAATAATTGAAAGGCAAATAATAATCTCAAAATAGGGCAAATCTAGAAAATATTTATTTATGATGTCTGTGTGTAGTTTCGGGTAATTTTGCAACCTATTTTAGTTTAGAAATATCGTGATGACGAAAACCCAGAAAGCTTTTATCTTTCTGACAACAGGTAGCCGTTGACCCCGATAAAAGGTCAAAGACTACATTAATATTTTGAAGGTCATCTTTGACTTTGTTCACAGATCTTGAAAGTTCGCCGAAAAGGGTATCCAAATCCAAGCTCAGATTCATAGTTCCACACCTATACCTACAAGAAAAAGAGGGTTTTTGTTGTTTGTATGGGGGGTTTGCCTTGGGCAAACCCCAATTTAGGAATTAACCTTGAAATTGAATTAAAATTTTAATGTGCATAAACAAAGTAAATGAAACAATTCACCTTGCTTATGTTGAAGTGCTTGTAGAGGATTTGAATCCTCAAATCCACAAGTAAGGATGCTCCAATGGATGTAGAATGAATGTAGGATGTCTTAAATCAATGGCATTTGATCTTCAACACCAATCTTCCATGGATCTTTGCATAGGAATTGACTTGGATGAATGTGGAACGATGGATCTTCAATGGGGCTCCAAAGAGATTGAGTCCTTCAATGGCTAACAATGGATCTCCTTGATGAATGAATGCTTGAACACTTGAATGCTTGAATGCCTAAATGCACTTGCTTGTACTTGAGAGCTTGATTGCAAAAGTGATGTGAATGATAGATGTGAAAATGAGAGAGGAAGGCCTCCTTTTATAGTGAACTAAGGCACAATCTTCTAGAGGGGCCACCTTGGAGAATTAAATCCCAATTAGGTCCTAACCTTTAGAAATATACCTAGATTAAATGCAATTAAGGCTTTACAATCCTGAAACTAGAAATGGCCAACCTAGAGATGGGAAAAAGAATCTTTCCAAAACCCGATATCTAAAAATAAAAAAATCTTAAAATTTGAAATCTGGGTCAAGGACAAGGTAGACCCCACCCTAGGTGAAGGTCGAGGTCATCCCTAACCTAGGTCAAGGTTGAGGTCATCTTTGACCTTGAGGTAAAAAACCTTAGGACTCAATCCAGAGTGTTCAGAAATGCAGGAATAAAGTGGAAAATAGGTACAAAGAGAAGAAGAACAGGGGAGAAAGTTAGATACATGCAAAGACCTGATCAAGGTGCTTGACATGAGCCCAGAACACTTACTCAGAGGGTTGAATGCTCTTATCATGTAAGTGCTTCCATTTTAAGATGATACAATATACTATTATAATAATTTAAGGAAACCAATGAGTACATTAAAACATATGTACGATGGAAGTGTCAAGGCCAAATTATATGGCCAAAAGTGTGGACCACTCTACCTGTGCTATCTCCTCCTCTGTCATCAACTAAAGATAAATGTAACACATAAAAAAATATAAGTGGGAAATTATTATAAGAAAATTCTACTAAAAATATGAACATTTAAAATTAAATACAACGTAAAAAGTGAACTATTTACCCTTACTATAACAGTATGCCCCTGATGCACATCTTCATGAGGTGTTTCAATGCCTATAGTATGTTGAGTATTATCATCCACCTTGAAGTCATAGTTATATGCATCACTATCATTCAGTGGACCTAAGCAAAGATTCTTGCACATAATGCAAGTGTGGGGCACACAAACATGTGAGCTCCTAGAGGATGTGGAAGGGCCAAAAGCATTAGGAAAAGGAGGCAAAAATGTCATGATCTGAATAACCAGTAGATCACTCAAGGTATGAATGGCTCAAATAGTTTTTGATTCAGCCTCATCAATAATATCAGGATGCTCCACTATAGGAGGTGATGAAATCTCAAGAGGGGAACATATGTGCGGGATTTGACATGGTGTGCCCATGGCCTGTCCTGAGGAGCACCTAAGCCTACACCCTAGTTCAGTCTCATGCTCCAATAATTGACCTTGTGATTGAGCACAAATTCAGCATATAATATTTTAATAAAATAAAATGGGACGTCCAAATTATTTTGAGGTGGTCTATCAAAAACAATCCACCACCAATCCCAAAAGTTGTCACGTATTGCACCATTTAATTGACAACTTGGGTTTTTTAGGGTCCACATTTAGACTAGTTTTGGGACCCACAAAAAGATTACATATGTCATGTTTTTTTTTATGTTTAGGTTCATGACTTGATCATTATCAATCCCATCATCAAATTGGGTGTGCATGCAATTGCGCCAAATAAGTACAACACTATGTTGCTCTGTAAGTTTCTCCATGTTTTCAATAATAGAGTTCAAGGTGAAAAACATGGGGCACAATGTGGGGATATTGGAATATGTGGTTTGAGATCCTCTCAGTTAATTTAGATTGTCTCCTATTAGATCCTCTAAACAGCAAGGTTTTGAGAGTGGGTCATCTTCTGAATGTAGGGGATTGTTGGGAGGTGGTTGTGGATTATTTGCAGGGTCATTGGGAGGGTTTTTTGATTGATTTGAGTCCATATCTGATTACAATTAGAACACAAATTTATAATTACAATCAATTTTATAAAACAATAAAAAAATCATTTAAACCCTAATTTTTATATAAAAACTACAAATTTCTATAAAAAAACAAAAAAAACACTAAAAACATAAAAATTGAACTTACCTATGATCTTAAGAAAATCGGATATAGGATTTGATTGGATATCCAAAAGGCTAAAGCCTCGTTCAATGTTTTTAGAATGAAAATGTTGAACACAGCCAGGCTATGTAAATAAAAGCTACTGGCAAAAATTAGATATCTAATATTATCAGATATTCGATAATATTGGATATCCGATTAGGCCTATGCTTTGGCCTTGGGCTTGGCTAGGTGTACTGACACCCAGGCCTACTAAAAAGTCAACAGATGGATTATTGTGCTTTTGGATGAGTGAAAAGTTTATTTTTTTTACATCGCTACTTTTTGGCATACCATGATCCTGCACATACCCTAATCTTGAGTATAACAAGTAACATCATTAGAGTAAGTAACATATCTAATCCCCTTTAAGTTATTATAATTAATTAACCTAAGATAATCTTGAGTATTAATAATGAGCATTTCATATAGAAGCATTAAGTCTATCAAGTGATCATTTTAGCATTAAGGTCCTAAAATATCATTGACATGCAAGGAGATGTATAGGAACATACCTATGCAATATTACCATCTCCCACATTAAAATATGAAGTTATGGTGAGTTGGAAGAGGTTCGGTTTAAGTAATCATCTCAAGAAAGATCATTCTCACATATAGCTCTTCCTAATTTCTAGTGAGCATAATGAGGATTTCTTAGGGTTGGAGGGGAATTACAAAGGATGTGATTGGATAGGTTGATTGATCTTGGATATAGATAGCTAGAGGATATGGATAGGATTCACATGCATTGGAAGATTTCTTGGAATATTTATATATGGATGGATGGCATTAGATTCCATAGGGGTAGCTTGTAGCTCAATACCAATGACAATGGAAGTGCTGGGTGATGGAAATATGGAGGAAATGCTTAGGGATGAATGCTAGAGGAACTTTTGAGGGATGGATGCTAAAGGTAAGATTGGAGGAAATGCTTACGATTATGGATAGAGGAAAAACTTAGGGATCAGGATAGAGGAAATGCTTAGTAGATAAGGATTGATATATTTGAAGGATTTGGATGGGAGGATTGGAGGTGCAGTACCCCCAAAATGGGTTATAGTTTCATTAACCTCTTACATCAACAATTTGATCAAAATCGACATCGAAGTCCTAACCTAAGGCACATCTGCACATCAGTTTATCAAAAACCTAATTGATTATCTTAATTCTGCATCGGGGAATATTCTTTGAATATTCCTAATTTATCCTAATTATCTTTAATTAAATATTATTTGGTGATAAATGCCATTATTTATCCTAAAGTTGATTAATTGAATATGATGAATATTTAATTAATTAATTTAATTCTGCCACTTAATTATTTAATTAGATTTAATTGTATTTATTCCTAATTAATATTATTTTTATTTTGACAATAAATCAAAATTCCTACAAACAATCAATTGAATATTTATTTAATTGATTTAAAATCAAAGTTATCAAATTTAATGATTTAACTGGAATAAAGTTTGATTTAATAATTGATTAACCCATAAATCAATTGTTTTAATTTAAAATCAGTTAGGTGGAAAATAAATCACTTTATTTATTAAATTAATTCATATTAAAACATGCACAATCAAAAAAGTAGTTAACTTTAAATCAATTTTCAATTTCAATTTGTTAACTTTCTAAACTCAACATCTGATGATGAGTTGAAAAAGAGAACTAAAAATCTATTTTGAGATAAAAACTATTTTTGCATGATTTTATGAGTTTATTTATTCTCAATTTCTTGTTAACTCAAAAATCAACCTGAGTTTATCAAGAATGATTTATGGTTTTTCTTATGCATCCTCAAACCCTGGATGTCTATAAAAATAGGGCTCGACTCTTCACAGATCCCTCAAGCTTTCAATCGATCGACATCCCTCAAATTTGCATACTTAATCTAGTGAATTGACATCTGAAGAATCAAGCTCTTTCACACAAGATGATTGTGAGATTTTGTTATTGTTTTTGAGGGTTCATAGCATATCATTGTTAGATTAATTTGCATATCATTTCAATTCATTCTAGATTAGTTTCATATCAAGTTTTTCATCTTATTGCATTCAAAATCCAAAATCCAAAAAAATAGATTAATTTGCATTCATACTACCTTCATCTTTTTGCATTTTAAATCCTTCGTTTAGGTGTTGCATTGTCACTGATCTCGGTCTAATTTGAGAATACCATACTCACACCTACCAGAAGGCAGTAAATCGCCTAGTTAGCTTAGTTTCATTTACTTACAGATTTTGATTTTGCTAACCTCTAATATTTTACTGAAGTGTTGTGTCCATAGCTAGGTACAATTTTTACACACACATTTTTGGCACCCACCGTGGGGCAACCTACCTTCACATGCTGGTTTTGGTTATTTTTTTGGAGCCAACCCCCTTGTGTAGATTTCCTTGGAGACTAAAACCCTAAATTTTCAAAGATTTAATTATATCTCCCAACGGCTTAGAGTTATTTTCTAAAACTGGTTTTGAAAGTTGGAGATATATCAAGGAAGCTTCAATAAAAAATTCAAAATTTTCTGAGATGTTTTGAATTTTTAATAATTTTTTCTTTATTTTTTATAAAAAATTAATCTTTGGTGGAAATCAGCATATTTTTTGAAAATTTTTACAAATTCAAAACACTCTTTAAATTATACAAGGGGTCCATTCTTTGTGTTTTAAATTTGGATGCAATATCATAGCTCAAATAGTCGATTTACAAAAACTTGTCTATTTTAGTAAAATGGGTCTCTAAGGCACAAATGAAGAGATTTTTCTAAAAATTTTACATTTTTGGAAAGCTATTTATTTTTTAGTAGGGGTCTTTATTTTGCATTTCCATTTTTGTGGCTGAAATTATATCAAAAAAATCAGATCTTGTTGACTAGGTCAAAGTCAAAAAAAAAAATTGTGATGGGTATGCACTTTTTTTTCATATGATTCAATGCATGATATGAGTTGTCATTTGAATTATTGTTTGTTATTATTGCTCCTAACAATTGGTTTTCAGATCTAACCCTAGGGTTTGTATAAGTTAAATATATGTTGCATATCTTGTTTGCTTGTTTGTTTGTTGGAGAGTTCGTGGCTTGCTTGCATGAGATTGCTCAACAAAGCTAAAAATCAGGTAAAATCTACTAACCACCTTGTGTGGATCTCAGGTATTCTTCTATGATCTGATAACCTTTTGATTTGGATATAAAATGAACCTCTCTTGTGTCAAGCTTGAGTGCCTTTACAGATTTCATACTTCACACTTCAGTTTTGGGCTATAAAATGAACATAGATTTGCTTTTTGCATATCTATTACACAAAGTAAATAGGCCCTATGAGCACTATGTGTGGATGATCTTGAGAGAGTGGAATTCATTCACTCATTTACATGTGAAGCTCTTCTTGATGAAGGATCCCATTATAGGTAGGGAGGTTACTGAGATTATTTCATGGTTTTACTAGGTTTGGTCCTCAGCTTTTGATCGATACGTTCTCTCTTCGAAGGGATTGATAGACATAGTTGTTGACATTAAAAATCTTGGTGAGATAATTTCAGTCTTAGCATGTCAGATTAATCTGTCTGCTTTGTTTTGGTGAAGTGAAGAGGCTAGGAGATTATGTTCTACTTCCTTTTTGGATAGTATTAGAAACCCAGATCCTTGAATCCGATCTAGTCCCCCTGTGGTATCTTTTGTGAGTCACTTTTAGAGAGGGTTAACCATAGTGGACATTCCCTTAATTGGGTCAACCATGTAGATGGAACCTCAATTGGTAATAGCCATTTTCATCATCATAGCAATAGCCACTATATAAATGTCTTTGTGGAAGAAATCTCCACAAGTGTGGTCTCTTGTTGGGGTGTCAGATCTCCCTAGTAGCTCTTGATTGATTAAATTCTTGAACTGTGTCAAAACCCAGGTGCACTTGGATTGGAGTTTTCCCTCTTGAGATCATAAAAATTGTAGAGTCAAACCATTACTACAAACCCTAGTGAGGCCAAATTTTTCATTTTCGAGGACTATGTGTGTTATTGAAAAACTTTTGAGAACATACACGAGAGCATTCCTAGGGATTAGCATAATAAGTCACTATTTCTTGTTCATGCACAAGGTTGCTTTTTCCCTTGTTCATTGTTTTGAGATGATTTCTTTCTTCCCTTTGCTTGTTGTTCTGCGTGTTTTGTATCTATTTGGTCCCTTGGAAATGAATAAATCCTGAACTGTTACACAAATCTGCAAAACTAAACAGAGAAAATCTTACAAACAATCTAAAACTGAAAAACTAAAAAATTACAAATCTGAAGTAAATATCATTTTTGGTGTTAAAAGTCATCATGAAATTTCAAAACTCGTATCAAAGCTAAAGTCCAAGTTGTTAGAAACCATCAAAATTTGTCAGAAAATCAATTTTTTTTACAGCCAACTTTCAGATTCTGTCAAAATATTCACCGTGTCAGGAACAAAGCAGAGAATCCAAAAAATCCAATCTATTTGCCAAAAAGTAGTCTCTTGAGTTTGATCCAGCCTTTTGATCTATGACATTTCAGAAGAGTCAATCCGCTCTCCATTTCCTACCCTCCAACCTGGCATCATGTGTGTATTCCAAAATCCCTTTTGCTTATGACTATACACTTTGCACACTTATCTACTAGCTAGATGGCGGATTCTATTCTTACCCAAGTTTCTCCCATCCAAAATGCTAAACATACTACCGATCATGATTGGAGGCCATTCACTGATATCTCTCACATCTTGAATATGCCTTGCGGTATGCCTATTCTAAACTATTCCACCATTGTTGCTACTGAATAAGATCTTGTTGTAAAGAATATTCCTCCTATTACAAATGATAGTGATGAAGAAGACCTACCTCCTACAATGTCTCTATCTGACTACATCAGACAATATTGCAATGTTAAGACAAACTCAAAAGAAAGAGAACAAGATTCCTCGTCTGATACTACTATAACAATACAAGTTGATGTCATACAAAGATATGCTCCTCTTACCAGCTTTGAAAGAGGAGAAAGTTCAAAATCTCAAGTGCAAGAAACTAATGACGATCCTTTCCACCCTTTTGTGGAAATCATCCCTGTGGCTCCTAGGCCATCTACTTCAAGCTACACTCCAGCTACTCTAGCAAATCATGGGTACATAAGACCCCATCCAATTATAGCTTCATGAAATATTGGCAGGTCTAGGATTGAAATGGTTCCTATCCATGCATTGTTCCCACCTGAAGAAGGACCTAGCTCTTGGAATGGATCATCTCAGTTTGACTCACACGATACTCCTTTAAACTTATCTGACTCTTCTAGGACAACTCAAAATTGACAACATTTTATGGAAGATAACTTTCTTGATCTATTTGATTCATTCATGAATAATGAGGATGATGTTGAACTCTTTGGACTTGAGCCCATCCCATCAACCTCTCTTCAACCCACCTCCCTAAGATAAGTGGCTCACCCACTTCCCACTCCACTTGTCCACCTCAACTAGCCATATCAACCTCTTTCATCCATAATTCCTGAGTCTTTGGAGGTAACTTGGATCTGTAACCAAAAAATAAATAAAAATTATCAAGATCCACTTATATCTCAAAGTCACTATGTCCCACCTAATCGACATGTGACTACTAAGAAAAAGACAACATTCAAAAGACCAAAGAGGTCTTCAAGAAAAAAAGGAGAAAAGAAAATCAAAGCACAAATAGATCTTGAAATCCATCTTACTACTAGGTATCTAAGCAATCTAACTTAGATCCCCAAGGATCAAGCTTCGTTTTGGAGATGATTCTCAAAATCAACTGCTAGGTATCTGAGCAATCTAACTCAGATTCCTGAGGATCAAGCTTCATTTTGGAGATGATTCTCGAAAGCTATCTACTAGGTATCTTCAAAAACTAACTTAGATCCCTAGGAATCAAGCTTCATTCTGGAGATGATTCTAAAAATCCATCTTATCAAAATTGTAATCACATTTCTCAAGAAGAAAAAGAGAAAAAATTCAAAAGCCATGTGGATTCCCAAGCTAAAAGGCTTGGATAACAAAAAGTTTCTATTCAAGTTTCCAAATTCTCATACCTTCCTCCATTTCACCCTCCTTGCCTCTCATACTTTCTAATCTTCACTCCATCTTGCCTATCCCAAAGTGCATATCAGTATCTCCTCATTTCTAGTGACATGACTAAGAGATATCTAGAGTGTACTCTTCCTGAATGTTTAGAGCAAGGAAAATCCAACAAAGAGTTAAGATGTGTCCATGAGGATATTTCTGAGTCTCATGTAAGTGATCTTTCCTTGACTATGGATCTCTCAACAATTGGACACTACTGGCTAGATCTCCTGATCACTACTATAGAACAAGTGTCAAAATTCCCACTGGGGCTACACCATTCGCTTTAGTTTATGGGTTTGAAGTGGTACTGCCCATTGAGGTTGAAATCCCATCGCTAAGAATCAGAATGCATGGTCTAGTAACTGATGATGACTACAAAGTGTCTAGGTTGCAAGAACTTGAACTACTAGATGAGCATAGACAAGCAACATATGATCATCTGATAGTATATCAGAAGATAATGTTTAGAGGTTACAACAAAAAACTAAGATAGAGAATTTCAGGTTGGCGATCTACATCTAGTCAGTCATATCCAGTCAGGGTCCTTTGAAGCTAAATCTGAGTTAGTCAGTTAGTTTCCTCTCTAGAAAGGATTTTGCATCTACAACAACATAATCAAACATCAAAACAAACCAAAAATAGTCTATGCTTCACATGTTTTTATCTCCTTGTATGCTTACTGATTCACATTGAGATTTTTGCATATTGTGTCCCTTCGAGATCTTTGATGATGTCCTTTATAGGATTTAGAGAGTGATGACTGGGGGCATAATCTTTTCTTTGTTTTCTTCATTGAGTGAAAATCTAACAACTTTGGAAATTCTGGATTGAAATGGTGTCCTTTTGTAAGAGCCTCCATCTTGTATTGGATGGCCATGAGCACCTCGACCATTGATACCTGGAAAATTCAAGGAAGTTTGATCTAGCTTACATCTTTTTGAATGATTTCTCAATCCTACTATAAATGGCTATTATCCAAGGATGTGAATGATAAAGGGTCACTACAAGTAATTCACATTGGAGACAAGAATGAATTCTACAAACTGTTCGGTGTGTTTATTCTACAAGGTGTATTCTGGTCATCACAACGTTTATGTTTTGATGCTTATACCAATTTCTATATCAAAATAGACATGATATTTAGGTCATCTTGGTGTTTATGCCTTGGTGCTTATATCTAATCCAACATTTTGAATACAAAATCAATGTTCATATGTCCATGGTTGTCTAGCCAGTGGGCATTGTATTGACTCTGGCACAAAAATCAATATTCATATGTTCATAGTTTCCTAACTAGTGGATGTTGTATTGATTTATCTAGTTACCTAATAAAAATTCAATGATGAAAATGACTGACACATGATCAGTGACTAAGTCCTAGGTCCTAGGTCTGCATTTCACTTTGCACTTTGCATGATTGCATTTATCTCAGGATTTCCAAACCAGCTTGATGCTTAACGATTCTCCAAAACTATGCTAAACATGATGCAAGGACTGAGCATTGTATGAATGTCCCTCCAATGAAACAACAAGTAGAATCCATTTTGGGGCTCAAAATTGAAATCTGAGATGATTTATATTGTCAAAATAGCAATTTCAAATTTTTAGACCCAGGACGACCGACTGCTTGCATAATCAACCTTCAATAATCATAGAAATCTAGAATTCAACTTAACTGATTATCTTACATCAAACTATTGAAATTTTAACTTGGTTACCCATGGTCAACTCATGGTCAAACCTAGTCAAACTTGGTCTCCAGGACCTCTAAACAATGTAGAACGCATTCTCGAACGTGTATAACCACTTCTCAAATCAATTAACATGCTTCTAATCATTCAAACGTTGGCTTTCCTTGCTAGATTTCAATTTTCATCCCAAAGGGGCATGGTATTACACATCAATCAAGTCTGTAAATCTAAATCTTCTCTCAATCAAGACAACAACCACATCTAGTTGCCGATTCATCAAAAGACCTCATCACTTGGGGCACATCATTTGGGGCATATCATATTCATCGAGATCCATATCAATCTAGTATCCTAATCTATCTTGTAAACTATATTAGCTTTTAGTAACCATCAGTTCATTAGTGTTATTTCCTTGGTTCTTCATAACTGAAGGATTCAAATGTGATTCCATTTTGATTCCTTTGGACAATTAGGTCTGGAATAAGGTCACTCATTTCTTCGTAATCATAAGGTTTAGAATCAGGTGTTTTGATACTTTTTCATAATCACCGGTTCATCGTTGCTATAGATGACATCACCAAGATTCTTGGTCAACCAGGACCTGAATCAGTTTTTTCCAATCTTTCAATCAGTTTCTGTCTTAGAATTAGTTTATGTCTCAAATCAGTTTTCAACATCAAAAATAGATTAATCTTTGAACCAATGTGCTTCGCACAATAATTCAAAGAGGGGCAAAATGTAATACCCCAAAAATGGCCTATAGGTTCATTAACCTCTTACATCAACAATTTGATCAAAATTGACATCAAAGTCCTAACCTAAGGCACATCTATACATTATTTTATCAAAAACCTAATTGATTATCTTAACTCTACATCGGGGAATATTCTTTGAATATTCCTAATTTATCCTAATTATCTTTAATTGATTATTATTTGGCGATAAATGTCATTATTTATCCTAAAGTTGATTAATTGAATATGATGAATATTTAACTAATTAATTTAATTCTACCACTTAATTATTAAATTAGATTTAATTGCATTTATTCCTAATTAATATTGTTTTTATTTTGACAATAAATCAAAATTCCTACAAACAATCAATTGAATATTTATTTAATTGATTAAAATCAAAGTTGTCAAATTTAATGATTTAATTGGAATAAAGTTTGATTTAATAATTGATTAACCCATAAATCAATTGTTTTAATTCAAAATCAGTTAAGTGGAAAATAAATCACTTTATTTATTAAATTAATTCATATTAAAATATGCACAATCAGAAAAGCAGTTAACTTTCATTCAATTTTCAATTTCAATTTGTTAACTTTCTAAACTCAACATCTGATGATGAGTTGAAAAAGAGAACTAAAACTCTATTTTGAGATAAAAACTATTTTTGCATGATTTTACGAGTTTATTTATTCTTAATTTCTTGTTAACTCAAAAATCAACCTGAGTTTATCAAAGAGTGATTTATGGTTTTTCTTATGCATCCTCAAACCTTGGATTTCTATAAAAACAAGGCTCAACTCTTCACAGATCCCTTAAGCTTTCAATCAATTGACATCCCTTGAATTTCCATACTTACTCTGGTGAATTGACATCTGAAGAATCAAGCTATTGCACACAAGACAATTGTGAGATTTTTGTTATTATTTTTGAGGGTTCATAGCATATCATTGTTAGATTAATTTGCATATCATTTCAAATCATTCTAGATTAGTTTCATATCAATTTTTTCATCTTATTACATTCAAAATCCAAAAACATAGATTAATCTGCATTCATACTACCTTCATCTTTTTGCATTTTAAATCCTTTGTTTAGGTGTTTCATTGTCACTGATCTCAATCTAATTTGAGAATACCATACTCCCACCTACTAGAAGGCAGTAAATCTCCTAGTTAGCTTAGTTTCATTTACTTGCAGATTTTTATTTTGCTACCTCTAATGTTTTACTGAAGTGTTGTGTCCACGTCTAGGTACAATTTTCACACACACAGGAGGAAGATAAGGATTTGGATATGATAAGGATGGATAGAAGGATTGGGAGATAAAAGGAATGGGGATAAATATGGGAATATATGAAAGGATGAGGATATGAAAGGAAGATGGATTCAATAAGGTCTCCAAGGAAAATGTCACCAACGAATAAGATTCCCTTTCCTAGGATAGTTCATGCATTTAGAGCCATTAGGAGGGGGTACAATAGGATGGAAGATAAGTTGAAAAGAGGATGAGGAAGGTAGATGGGATCTTAGGATAATAGGTGGATGAATATAGCAGATGGAAGGAAGTAGATGGAAGATAATATTATAGGAAGATGAAGGATGTTAGAAAGTAAAGACCACCAAGATAACTGAGAGGGGGGGTGAATCAGTTATCTGATAATTAAAACATTTATCAACTTCAATAGCTTTAACCCATATAATCAATGCTGTAACCAACCATAGAAAGATAATCATACACAATGACACAATAACACAAGATATGTTAACTAGGGAACCTCTTGATCAAAGAGTAAACCCCAGTGGGAATGATGCCCACAAAATGATGTACTAATATGAAAGTTCCTTGTGAGAGGATGGACCTTGTTAGGAGTCTTATGAAATACATTCAGTACATATGAATCTCTGTTAGGAGATTTTGAATCCTTGTTAAAAGATTCTAACCCTGTTAGGAGTTATGGAAGATAGAAGGACCCACTGCCCAAACAGCTTCAAGGCAAGATCTCTGAACTCACTGTCCAACAGATCTTAGGATTATTCAATAGAATAATATGAAATATGTTACCTCCTTCACACTATTCCAAAACCACACTCTCTACTACACAAGATCACAAATCTAGATCTTTGTACTTCGCAAGTCTTCCTTCATCACTGAATTAGCTCTATTCTTCACCTCATGCATATATTCGCATCACAACTTTCACAATTTCATATCACAACTGTTACAATCTCATCTTACAACAAGGAAAAAATTCCTTCCTTTATACCACACTCAAATAATTACAAATGAGTCAGCATCCAAATATAAAATAATAATTTCAACACGCTACATCAAAATTACATAAAACTGTCAGCTTCCAGATATTGTAACTTTCCAATCGTGTGACCTCAAAGTTTTTGCTATGAACCACATCACCACCAATGAGTCTCAAACTTCCCTTTAACTACATAGAATCATATTCCATCCCAATTAGGAGATATCCTCTGATTACCAAAAACCGCTACTCAGGAACACTGCCAGAATACTGCTTCCACCAAAATGCTTATAACTTTCATGAATAAATGAATTTCTTTTTGTGCTCTTAACCATAGGATAATAACACACCAAAGAACATACCATCAACTCTGAATAACTCAATTTTCAATATAACATGTGCGCAAAACAAAATTGTGTCTTCTTCTCTACTAATCTCTAGAATAACACTGTGTTGACATTAATGACAATCATAGTCATGAATGCAACAACCACTACTATAGAATGACTGCCAAATGCTTCATCATTCATTCCTAACAATCTCCCCTATTGGCATTGAAGGAAACATAGATGAAAAACATACAATGTTCCAAAAATCCAATCACTGCTGCTCAACTACTCTGTTGCTCTTCATCAATCAAATCCTGCTTCGTTTTCCTATTCAATCTCTTCAAAAAATGTAGTCCCTCAATGTTTTTCATGATTCTCTCCCCCATTGACATCAATGATAGAAATTCCATCACTATGTCAAACAATAGCTCAATGTCAAAAGACATTTTTTAGAAATACATTCACAAGAGTCCTCATGACTCATCTCAGATACACATACTCCCCCATAGAGGAAGTACCAACATCCAATCCAAAAAATAGATAGGGCCATATTCCACTAGACGGATGCAACCAACTGCATCATTATTCAAAAGTAGGCTAGGGAATAACCCCAAGCATACCTCTTAGATACTCAAATGTATCCTTAGGCAAAGGCTTTGTAAATATATCTTCTATCTACTCCTTTGTGCTTATGTACTCCAGTCTAACTTCTTTCTCAGCAACTTTCTCTCTTACAACGTGATACTTAATCTCTATATGCTTAGTTTTAGAATGTAAAACTAGATTTCTTGACATACTAACTGTACTTGTATTATCAAAATGTATAACAACAGGCTCATCAAACTGAATTCCAATATCCTTCAACATTTGCTTCATCCAAATTATCTGGTTATAATTTTTTACTGCTGCTACATACTCTACTTCTATTGTACTCTGTGAGATACAATTCTTCTTTTTTCTCAACCAAGAAACTAATCTTCCTCCAAGAAAAAAGGCTCCACCACTGGTTCTTTTCTTATCATCAACGTTGCCTCCCCAATCAGCATCAGTATATGCACATAGGGTAAAATCATTAGAAGTTTCATACCACAATCCATAGTCCATTGTGCCTCTAAGATATCTCAATATCCTCTTTACTGCTACATAATGTGACTCTCTAGGTTCAGCTTGAAATCTTGCTACCATTCCAACTGAATGTTTTATATCTGGTCAAGTGTGTGTCAAGTACTGCAATCCACCAATCATGGATCTATATTTCTTTTTCTCAACTGCTGGTGTCTCATCTTTACTAGATAGTTTATGTCCTATAACCATAGGTGTTCCAACTGGTTTACAATTCTCCATACCAAATCTTGTCAAAAAATCATTCAAGTACTTTTTCTGACTTAAAAAGATACCATCTTTATTTTTTGTTATCTATAATCCCAAAAGGTATTTCCTTTCTCCAATCATACTCATTTCAAATTCTATCTTCATTTCATTAGCAAATTTGTCACTAGCTTCATCTTCTCCTCCAAAAATAATGTCATCAACAAAAATAACTATAACTAACAATCCATTCTCAAATTCTTTTGTGTATAAGTTACTATCAGATTCCTTTTGTAAATCCCAATTTTAACAAATACTTATCCAATCTAGCATACCAAGTTCTAGGTGCTTGCTTTAGTCCATACAATGCTTTCTTTAGTTTACATACCATGTCTCCTTCTTGAGTCAAAGGAAAACCTTTAGGTTGCTCAATGTAGACTTCTTTTAATTCACCATTCAGAAATGCTGACTTCACATCCATCTGATACACTTTGAATTTCTTAAATGTTGCATAAGCCAAAAACATTCTTACTACTTCAAGTCTTGTCACAGGGGCAAAAGTTTCTTCATAGTCAATTCCTTCTTGCTGTGAGTATCCCTTACATACCAATCTTGCTTTGTTTCTAATTACTTCTCCTTGTTCATTCATCTTGTTCCTGAATACCCATTTAGTTCCAATTACATTTTTATCTTTAGGTCTAGGGACCAATTCCCATGTCTTGTTCTTTTCAATCTGATCCAATTCTTCTTTCATATCTTTAATCCAAAGTTCATCTTCACAAGCTTCATTAGTAAACTTAGGTTCAATTTGAGAAATCAAACATAAATGTACCCTCTTTCTGTTAAGGAATGTAGCTTCGTTCAAATAAAATCATTGTTATTGAATTATCAAGTATATATCCATATATATGTAATAATAATAATATGTATTATAATTACTATATATATATATATATCCATATAATTAATATAAGTGGATTATTATCATATTGTGATATATATATATATATATATTTGATATTATTTACATATTAATATACATTTAAATAATCATTAAGGAGTAATGAATAGACATGTCCTTTTAAAGGACATGTCTCTTCTTATCATTGTCTTGTATAAGTACAAACAGGTCGATGCATTTGGAAAATATAGACAATACCACAATGCCATTACATTTGCATTTGATCTCTAAACTTTAACATGGTATCAAAGCCAAGTTTCTTCTGTAAACCTTAATCAGTTGAAGGAAAGACCTAGGCAAGGATAGAGATCAAGTCATATGCACAATCTAACTATATTTAGAAAGAATGAGAGTAGTACGGAGAATGGGAACAAATCAGAGTATTGGAGGAGGGAGTCAATGTAATGAGAAGGGGAATCGTGAAGAGTAGAAGATTTGAGAATTAATAATAAGAATGGAATGTTTTAGAGAATGATATACTTGCTGGCTAAAAGGCACAACCACAGAGTCTTAATGTTTACACCATGTTCAAATATAAGAAACATTTGCAATTGAATTGGCATAGTATTTAGCATTTATAATTATTTTATTTGAATCGAATCTTGTTTGTTGTTGACAAATTCCGATTGCTAAGATCTTTGAGTATTAGTGATCTAGAAAGTCTATTGTGAATCAATATATTTCAGGCATCTGAGCTTTTAGAGTTTGAATATAGAACCTTCCTGAATGCAATAGCCATATTGATAAAGAATTGGTAACCGAAGAAGTGCATAGCGGATTCAAAGTTGGTCGATGTAATACAAAACCTATTGAATGGAAATCACCGTGGTGACAACAATTGGTAGCAGCCTTTGGTGACTCGGTTACAATTCAAATTGGGTTCAATTCATCATACTGGTAATCCCGTGCCTATTCATTTTAAGAGTAACCGTCATAATCTATGTATTACCGAGGGAGTTGGACAAATGTCAAGTGGCCAACATGATCATCAAGCACTTGTAACACACATGAAGATGCAAGCTGATATCTAAAGGTGACCCATCGAGGAGTAAAAGAATTCAGACTATAGAAGCTGACAATGCCCCGAGTTTGTGCATATTTAGGGAGATTGATACTGAAGGAAAATAAATGATTCTTAGTTGTGATGAACATGCGAAGATGGAGGATAAATGTTTTCACTAGTCAAAACTGAGAGTGCAAGGAGACCCTGATCTGGGTGTGTGATGAAGGGTGCTCCCCTTAATACCACAAGCACATAACAGAAATAGAGAAACAACAACAATATGCAAGAACAGAAAATTGGCTTCTTATTATCTCCACAAATGTGGAATTATAAACTTTCAGAATTACAATATGAAAAGCCACATGGGCATTCCCTTACAATATTCAAAGCCTCGAACTATTACCCAGATCTATTACCCAGACTATTTTGAACTGCCTAAGACAATAATGCAGCCTTCCTTATATAGGCAATTTTCCACCGCCAGGAAGGTTCCAGAATTTTAGCCAATAAGGCCGACCAAACTTAGAATTATTTTATTTTACATTTTATTACATCATAGTCGGCTCAAGATAACCTTTGAAACCCAAACAGAAATTTTGAAGAAAATTATTTTTCGCCATTTCAGGTGGCCCAACTTCCGAAGACCATAAGTCATCACCAGTTGACCCGATCGGCTATTATAACCCCATTTCGGAAATGCCACGAAGCACTCTACAGGCTTGACCGGTGCAAGCGCCTGTCACCCCCAATTCTCGACCTCATCTGGGGCCTCTAAAGCCTTCAAAACTGAGTTCAAAGTTTCTGTACCCTGCTGCCAATACCAAAAATCTTCAATATCTTCCAACATGCACTTGATCTAGAAATGAAACTTTACTGGCAGACTTATATGACCAAAATGAACCTCCAAGAAAGAAATTAGATCATTCTGAGCACAGACAAAAATTACCAAAAATAGTAACTTTCCATAAATAGCAGCTCTGCACAGGATAGCCCTTATTGAATTCAAAAACAAAAATATTTTTGGGTGATGCAAGATTGCTCTTACACCCAGGATGCTCCTGCATCAGACACCCAGAGTAATTTGAGAAGTGACCCTGTCACGACTCAGGTGTGTAGAGGAAAACCAAGACGGCTAACCTCCTCCTTTGTCAGCCATGATGAATCTTCAACAGGTTGTCCTTTCCACTTGACCAGATATTCTTCATATGTCCTATTCCTTGTGCTTCTGCCAACATGACTGTCCAGTATATCTTCGATCTCCTTAGTGTCTGAACTAGTTGCTGGAATACTCCACTGTGCTGCTGTGATCTCATCTTCAACACCTCCTTCATGATACTCTGTCAGATCTGAAATGTTAAACACTGGTGAAATATTTAGCTTAGTAGGCAATTCTACCTCATATGAATTTCTTGAATCATGTTTCTTCAGTATCTTACATGGCCCAAACTTTTTCATTTTCAGCTTGTTATATGTACCAACTGGAAACCGCTCCTTCCGTAAATGAACCATGACTTCATCGCCAACTTGAAATTCCTTATACCTCCTTTTCTCATCTGCCTTAGCCTTATACTGTGCGTTCATCTTGGTAATATGCTTCCTCACCTCCCCATGGATGTTCTTCAAGTGTTCTGCAAAATCCTCAGCTTCAGCACTACTTATTTCTCCTTTATCTATCTTTCTCAATTCAGATGCATTTCTTGGACTGCTTCCATATACAATCTGGAATGGTGATTTACCAGTGCTCCTGTTGACAGAATTATTGTATGCAAATTCTGCCTGTGGTAAAATCAAATCCCATCCTGTTGGCTTATCTCCAACCAAGCATCTCAGCAGATTTCCCAAACTTCTATTCACCACCTCTGTCTGTCCATCAGTCTGTGGATGATGTGATGAACTGAACTTCAAATCTATCTTCAACTTCTTCCACAATGTCTGCCAAAAATATCCAACAAACTTAGTATCTCGATCTGAAACTATGGTCTTTGGCAAGCCATGTAGTCTCACCACTTCTCTGAAAAATAATTCTGCTACATGAACAGCATCATTAGTCTTCTTGCAGGGAATGAAATGTGTCATCTTTGAAAATCTGTCAACCACCACAAAAATTGAATCATGTCCCCGCTGAGTCCTCGGTAAACCAAGAACAAAGTCCATACTGATATCCTCCCAAGGCTTCTCTGGTATAGGTAATGGCTGATACAACCCTGTATTCTGCTTCACTCCTTTCGCCATCTGACATACTCTGCAACTCTGTGCAAACTTCTTCACATCTTGCTACAATTGTGGCCAATAATAATTCTCACCAACCAAAGCAAGGGTTTTATCACGACCAAAATGTCCAGCCAATCCTCCGCTATGCTTCTCTTTGATGAGATTCTCCCTCATAGAACTTTGTGGAATGCACAACTGACTCCCTCTGAATAGCATATCATCTTGGATGATAAAATCCAGCCATTTCGTCCTGTCTACAGTAACAGGTTCTGTACAAGCCTTCCAAGCTTCACCAAAATCAGGATCCTCTGGATACAAATTCTTGAGTTCCTTGAACCCAACCACTTCAATCTGCATTTTTGTCAGCAATAGCTGCCTTCTGCTAAGAGCATCTGCAACCCTATTAGACTTTCCACTCCTGTGTTTCAAAACAAATGTATAACTCTGCAAAAACTCAACCCATTTCAAATGCCTTTGATTTAGTTTTCCTTGACTATTCAAATATTGCAAAGCTTGATGATCAGTATACAAAACAAACTCCTTAGGAAGCAGATAATGTCTCCACTTCTTTAATGCCTGACCTATAGCATAAAATTCTTGATCATAAACAGAATATTTCCTCTTGGCATCATTTAACTTCTCACTGAAATAAGCAACAGGTTTACCTTCTTGGCTCATAACAGCTCCTATTGCAGTACCACTAGCATCACAATCTACTTGAAACACCTTATAAAATCTGGAAGTGCTAAAACTGGTTGTTCTGTAACTTTTTGTTTCAACAATTGAAAACTCTTTTCTGCCCCATTAGTCCACTTAAACTCTTTTCTATCCCCTCTCATTGTTTCAGTCAAGGGTCCACAAATACTGCTAAAATTTCTGATAAACTTTCTATAAAAGCTAGCTAGACCATGAAAAGATCTTACCTCAGTAGCACTCCTTGGAGTAGGCCATTCAAGGATAGCCTGTACCTTCTCTGGGTCCATTTTTAGACCTTCTCCTGAAACTACAAACCCCAAATACACCAACTCTTTCTTCACAAAACTGCACTTCTTCAAATTAATTAACAATTTTTCTTCTCTCAACTTCTCAAATACCATACGAAAATGCATCATATGCTCATCCAATGTCTTACTAAAGATCAAAATATCATCTAGGTAAACAATGACAAACTTACCCAGAAATTCTTTCAGAACCTCGTTCATGAGCCGCATGAAAGTGCTCGGTGCATTGGTTAGCCCAAAAGGCATGACTAACCACTCATACAGTCCTTCCTTTGTCTTGAAGGCAGTCTTCCATTCATCTCCTTCTCTGATCTGAATTTGATGATATCCACTTTTCAGATCTATCTTTGAGAAATACACAGCTCCACTCAAACAGTCCATAATATCATCCATTCGTGGCAATGGAAACCTGTACTTGATTGTGATCTTGTTTATTGCCCTAGAATCTGTACACATCCTCCATTCTCCATTCTTCTTTGGTGCTAATACTACTGGTACAGCACAGGGACTTAGACTCTCACGGATCAATCCTTTCTGTAACAGTTCATGTACTTGTCTGTTCAACTCCTCACTTTCTGCAGGTGTCATTCTGTGTGCTGCCTTATTCGGCAAACTCACTCCTGGAATCAAGTCCATCTGATGACTGATCTTCCTAACTGGTGGTAACCCATCAGGCATGTTATCGGATACAATATCCTGAAACTCATTCAACAAATCTGCAACTTCTACAGGAACATCTTCTACTTCCTCTTTACCAGCTTTTGGAATTAAAGAAAAACATACATGCTCATGCCTCATACCATCTAGGAAATTTCTTCCATCAACAAAAGTTATCCTTGCATTACCACATACCTTTTCTTCAGTCTCCTTCAATGGTTTTAGCTTATGTCGCACTCCATCCTTTGTCAGGGAATAGGTATTCGCACGACCATCATGTACAACACATCTGTCAAACTGCCATGGTCTACCCAACAACATATGACATGCATCCATAGATATAATATCACACAATACCTCATCTTGGTATCCGCCAATCTTGAACTTCACTAGGCATTGTTCATTGACCATGACCTTGTGGTCATCCTGTACCCAGGCAATCCGATATGGATGTGGGTGTTTCTGTCTCTTGAGCTTCAACTTTGTCACCATCTCTTCTGACACCAAATTGTCAGTGCTTCCACTATCAATAATCATATCACAACATTTACCTTCGCACTTGCACCTGGTGCGGAACAGGCTCCTCCTTTGCTCAGGTTCATTCTCACCACTCAACAGGACTCTTCTGTTAATCAACGTTTCTCCTCTTTCAGCATCTTCAGAATTTGATGATCTGGCATCTTCATCTACATGTGCAACTCTGGCCTGGCCTTCATTTGTCCTGTCTATTCTTCCTTGGTGCTGAGGACATTCAAATGCCCTATGACCTTCTTCTCCACAGTGAAAACATGTTCCATGGAAGCCACCTCTTCCAGATCCTTGTCCTCTTCCTCTTCCTCTTTGATCTCTATTATTCTGATCCTAGAAATGATTGGAATTATTTCCTCGCTGATTCTGACTACTACTGGCCTCATCCTTCTTTTTCAGATCTTCATTTCGGCCACCATATGACCGTCCACCAGATCATCCACCACGACCTCTTCCGTTTTGTCTGCTCTCAAACTTCTTGTTCAGTTTTTCCTCTACTTTTAGAGCAAACTGGTATGCCTCCTCAATACTGTTCATTCGAACCAGATTCAACTCCTCCTGAATGCTTGGCCTTAACCCATTAAGGTATCGGGCAACTTTCTCCTTATCAGCTTCTGCATGGCCTGTTCTGATGAGGAGTCGATAGAACTCCTCTGTATACTCCTGAACAGATCTTCCTGCTTGCTTCAAACTTTGCATTTTCTTTAGTAGGTCAAGCTCATAATCAACAGGAATGAACTGTCGCTTAAATTTATCCACCATCCGATCCCATCTCGTGATTTTATCTTTCCCTCTTCTATTTCGCTCCAATTGAATTTCTTGCCACCAGATCTTCGCATGACCTTTCAGTCTGGCCTTCGCAAATTTGACCCTATCGAGATCCTCAACATCTTCATACTCAAAATATTCTTCACATTCATTGATCCAGTCGATCAATTCTTCTGGGTTAAGATTTCCAGAAAATGTAGGAACCTCAATCTTAGGTCTTTTCCCAATCTTAGAAATGGCCCGAAAAAGTCTTTCTTCTTCCTGGTTCACAATTTTGACTTCTCCTTCTTGATATTCTTCTTCGGCTTCATCCTCGCTTTCATCTCTGACATTAAGATTCATTCCTCTGTGAATCTCTTCTTGCAATGCTCGCACTTGTCTCTGCAGCTCTCTAACCTCAGGTGTTACAACACCAGCTCTTCCGCCACGTTCCCTTCATGGAGGCATTTTCGCGATGCGCGCTGAAACCCTAGCCACGGTCCTGGTGCAAACTGCCTCACAGTCGGCGATCTATTTACACACTCAAGAACTCCTGCTCTGATACCACTTGATGAAGGGTGCTCCCCTTAATACCACAAGCACATAACAGAAATAGAGAAACAACGACAATATGCAAGAACAGAAAATTGGCTTCTTATTATCTCCACAAATGTGGAATTAAAAACTTTCAGAATTACAATATGCAAAGCCACATGGGCATTCCCTTAAAATATTCAAAGCCTCGAACTATTACCCAGATCTATTACCCAGACTATTCTGAACTGCCTAAGACAATAATGCAGCCTTCCTTATATAGGCAATTTTCCACCGCCAGGAAGGTTCCAGAATTTTAGCCAATAAGGCCGACCAAACTTAGAATTATTTTATTTTACATTTTATTACATCATAGTCGGCTCAAGATAACCTTTGAAACCCGAACAGAAATTTTGAAGAAAATTATTTTTCGCCATTTCAGGTGGCCCAACTTCCGAAGACCATAAGTCATCACCAGTTGACCCGATCGGCTATTATAACCCCATTTCGAAAATGCCACGAAGCACTCTACAGGCTTGACTGGCGCAAGCATTTGTCACCCCAATTCTTGACCTCATCTGGGGCCTCTAAAGCCTTCAAAACTGAGTTCAAAGTTTCTGTACCCTGCTGCCAATACCGAAAATCTTCAATATCTTCCAACATGCACTTGATCTGGAAATGAAACTTTACTGGCAGACTTATATGACCAAAATGAACCTCCAAGAAAGAAATTAGATCATTCTAAGCACAGACAAAAATTACCAAAAATAGTAACTTTCCATAAATAGCAGCTCTGCACAGGATAGCCCTTATTGAATTCAAAAACAAAAATATTTTTGGGTGATGCAAGATTGCTCTTACACCCAGGATGCTCCTGCATCAGTGTGTCAATGCTGAATAAAGGTGGTTGAAGTATTTCGGTAAAACACACATATCTTGAAGAAAGGTGGCGGAAATGGACACTGACCGTACAGCATGAGGCATATGGAATTCAGATTCAAAGGGAGTCTAGCATCTTCGAAGAGGTCAAAATGTTGATGAACTCAAGCTTCAGAGGGAGCAGATGGTTTAGTCAATTTGTGACAATCCTGATCATATTGATTGAAGAGTATCACTATTAAAGGTGAAACACTTTTGAGGTAAACTTGATTTAATTGATTATTATACTAATGGAATCATTTAATGCCTTATGGGCCCTGTGTATATCATCTGGAGGTGACGACTTCCTATGATCATCACTTGTATTTTTTATGTTATTGGAAGGTGACGATCTTACAATAACTATCTTTTATCATGATAGACCTCATGTGATGGCTGAAACAGATCATGATAAATGAATTATTAAGGAATGTAGCTTCATTCAAATAAAATCATTGTTATTGAATTATCAAGTATATATCGATATATATGCAATAATAATAATAATATGTATTATAATTACTATATATATATCCATATAATTAATATAAGTGGATTATTATCATATTGTGATATATATATATATATATATATATATATATATATATATATATATATATATATATATATATATATATATATATATATATATATATATATATATATATATATATATATATATATATATATATATATATATATTGATATTATTTACATATTAATATACAGTTAAATAATCATTAAGGATTAATGAATAGACATGTCCTTTTAAAGGACATGTCTCTTCTTATCATTGTCTTGTATAAGTACAAAGAGGTCGATGCATTTGGAAAATATAGATAATACCACAATGCCATTACATTTGCATTTGATCTCTAAACTTTAACACTTTCTAGTCATAACTCCTATGTCCAAACTTCCAATCACTTGTTCAACAGGATGATGTCTTGATATATACCTATTAGGTGTCATAGTCACAGATATTTCTTCAACTATAGATTCTTCTCTATTTTCTTCAACATGACTTTCATTCAACAATTCACTGTCAGTCTCAAAAAATTGTTCAGTAGCTTTAATATTAGCCTGAGGGTTAGTTCCTTCATCAGATTCATAATCAAGCATTCTTTCCTGAATTTTAAAATTCTCATCAACTTTTACATTTGCACTTTCAACAATAGTCTTAGTTCTCTTATTGTAACATCTATATGTTTTTCTTTTCAAAGAATATCCAAGAAAAATTCCTTCATCACTTCTAGGATCAAACTTTCCTATATCATCACCTCTCTTAATATAGCATTTGCTTCCAAAAATTCTAAAATACTTAACTGAGGGTGCATGTCCAAACCACAATTCATAAGGTGTCTTGTCTATGTCTTCTTTGATTTGTACTCTGTTCATTGTATATACTATTGTATTCACTGCTTCTCTCCAAAATGTCTTTGCCAAATCACCTTCAAACAACATAGCTCTAGCTGCTTCAGTCACTGATCTGTTCCTTCTTTCTGCAATACCATTTTGTTTAGGTGTTCTAGGGGCTGAAAACTATCTCTTAATACCATTTACTTCACAAAAAGTGTTAAACTCTTTAGATGTAAATTCTCCACCTCTATCAGATCTCAAACATTTAATCCTCATTCCTGATTCATTCTCAACTTTATTCTTCATGATCTTAAACTTATCAAATGCTTCAGATTTTTCTTTCAAAAATGCAATCCACATCATTCTTGTAAAATCATCAACAAGAATCATAAAATACCTTTCTCCATAAAATCCTCTAGTCCTAGTAGGACCGCTCAAGTCTGTATGAACAATCTCCAACTTCTCTATAGATGTGAACTTCTTGCTAGGAAATGAATTCTTTTTCTGCTTAGCCATCACACATTCCTTGCAAATCATGTTAGTAGGCTTCATAATCTTAGGTAAATCTCTTACTGCAAGTGTAGAACTTACTTTCACAATATTATCAAAGTTTATATGACAGAACCTTCTATGTCATAACCAACTGTCATCAATCTTGGTCATCAAACATGTCATTTTAGTAGGGTTCAACTGAAATATATTACCTCTAGTTCTAGATCCTATTCCAATTAGATTTCCATCTTTATCCTTAATCACACAAGTTTTCTTAGTAAACCAAACTTGATATCCTTTATCCACTAACTATCCAACAATCAAAAGATTATGTTTCAATCCATCAACAAAGTAAACTTCATCAGTATTAGTCTTTCCATCAAGAGTAATAGATCCTATACCTTTAATCAAACAAGGTGCATTGTTACCAACTCTAACAACTCCTCCATCATAATTGTTAAACTTTATGAACTTTCCTTTATCACCAGTCATATGATGTGAACAACCACTATCTATAATCCAATTAGCTTTCTTTTCAACTTGGGAAACTAAGGCTTTCTCTTCCTTAACATTAGATTCAGAATTTTCTTCCTTAATTGCTACAAATCCTATGTCATCAAAGTTATCATTATCACTATCACTCAAATGTCTTTCAATTCCTACTTCAATTTCTTCATCATTTGCATAATAACATTTTTTAGATCTTCCAGGGTTGAAATTGTTTCTATACTTCTTAACTCTCTTAGGACACTTAGATGCAAAATGACCATCTTCTTGACAAGTCCAACATTTAAAGATTTTCTTACCATCTGGTTCTCTTTTCACAAGCAAGGCAATACCTTCTTCAATCTTCTTATCTTCATCAGATTTGGATCTACTACTACTGGCATAATCTCCATTCACACTTGTACTTATAGACAAAGTAGGTCTGATGCTAAGAGCACTGAATGCTAACTCCACTCTAGGTAGTTCTCCTGATAGTCTCAAATTCATCTCTACTGCTTCCAATCTTCCAAGAAGAGTCTCTCTTGAAAAGTTTGGTGTACAAGGTATCACTTGTTCAATAATTTGTGTAGTCTGCCTGAATACCGGTGTCAATGCTCTCAAAATCTTCTATATTACTTCATTCTCTATCTTTTCACCTCCACAAGACTTTATTCCTGCAACAATTTCTGACATCCTACCAATTTAGCTCCTAACAGATTCATCTTCCATCATTCTTATGTCTTCAAATGCACAAATCCAATTATGTAACCTAGCTTTCTTTGCATGTTCATCAACTTAAAAAGTAGAATGTAAAGCTTTCCAAATATCATAAGATCTAGTTAAACCTTTTACCTGAGTGTATTCATTCTCTAAAAGTGCTGATAAAAGTGCTTCTCTTGCAAGTATGTTACACATGAATAGATCTACCTCATCTTTAGAACTTCATTCAAGACTGTCTTCTTCAATTATAGTTCTCTCTTTTTTTGTAATCAGCCAATAACTTGGTCCTAAACACAAGAGATGTGTCTTCATCTTTTCTTTCCAATTGTCAAAATTTACTCCATCAAACTTAGGGCTTTCTTTCCTGAAATTTTCCATAGATCTCCTTAAGTTGTTAAACTTCTCTTTCAAGGACCTATCGTTCTGATACCAATTGTTAGAAATTAAAGACCACCAAGATAACTGAGAGGGGGGGGGTGAATCAGTTATCTAATAATTAAACCATTTATCAACTTCAATAGCTTTAAACCATATAATCAATGCAGTAACCAACCATAGAAAGATAATCATACACAATGACACAATAACACAAGATATGTTAACTAGGGAACCTCTTGATCAAAGAGTAAACCCCAGTGGGAATGATGCCCACAAAATGATGTACTAATATGAAAGTTCCTTGTGAGAGGATGGACCCTGTTAGGAGTCTTATGAAATACATTTAGTACATATGAATCTCTGTTAGGAGATTTTGAATCCTTGTTAAAAGATTCTAACCTTGTTAGGAGTTATGGAACACAGAAGGACCCACTGCCCAAACAGCTTCAAGGCAAGATCTCTGAACTCACTATCCAATAGATCTTAGGATTATTCAATAGAATAATATGAAATATGTTACCTCCTTCACACTATTCCAAAACCACACTCTCTTCTACACAAGATCACAAATCCAGATCTCTATACTTCGCAAGTCTTCCTACATCACTGAATTAGCTCTATTCTTCACCTCATGCATATATTCGCATCACAACTTTCACAATTTCATATCACAACTGTTACAATCTCATCTTACAAAAAGGAAAACATTCCTTCCTTTATACCACACTCAAATAATTACAAATGAGTCGACATCCAAATATAAAATAATAATTTCAACATGGTACATCAAAATTACATAAAACTATCGGCTTCCAAATATTGTAACTTTCCAATCGTGTGACCTCAAAGTTTTCATTGTGAACCACATCACAAAAAATGAGTCTCAAAATTCCCTTTAACTACAAAGAATTAGATTCCATCCTGATTAGGAGATATCCTCCGATTACCAAAAACCGCTACTCAGGAACACTGCCAGAATACTGCTTCCACCAAAATGCTTATAACTTTCATGAATAAATGAATTTCTTTTTGTGCTCTTAACCATAGGCTAATAACACACCAAAGAACATACCATCAACTATGCATAACTCAATCTACAATATAACATGTGTGCAAAACAAAACTATGCCTGCTTCTCTGCTAATCTCCAAAATAACACTGTGTTGACATCAATGGCAATCATAGTCATGAATGCAACAACAACTACTACAGAATGACTACCAAAGGCTTCAGCATTCATTCCTAGCAAAGGATAGGTAGATGTATATTTTTAATGGGGAAATGGATAAAGAAAGGTTCCCAAAAGCATGTTTACTAGGTGGTCTATGTCTCGTTATCAAGATCCGAAGCAGGATGGTAGAGGTGAGAGGAAAATAGGATAGAGGAGGTGTTAGATAGGATGTGCTTGAGAAGAAATTTCCCCCTAGTTGTGGAGTGGGACTAGATGGAGGGATTTACACACAATGTCTTTTTTAGCTTTTCATCGTGGTACTTGTCCAAGGTGCTTGAATTGTCATGTTTTCACCATTAGACAAATGTTTTTCTTTCTTTTCTTTTTCATTTTTTTGATATTTTTCTTGATTTTTTAATTTTTTTAATAATTTTTTGACTGGATTTTGGTACATCCTTATTAGGATGGATGGATTATGAAAAGGCATGGATGAGATGGGGAATATGGTGGATATGCATGGGATGAAGGATATAGTGGTAGAAAGAGTTTAGATGGAACTATGGAAAGTGAGCATGATAGGGATATATTGTCAGGACCAACATTGGCACATGTTGTGAGGTAGGTGGATGGAGTGGATGGGATGTAGAGGGTACATGCAGATATGATGGAGGATTTATGATAGATATTTTGGGGCATAAGGACCCAAAAAATATTTAGTAGATGGAGAAGATGAATAAGTAGTTGGGGTATTTACAACTTTGGATGCTATTATCAATGTTTCTTTTAGAAGCATTGCATCTTTTTTCTTTGGGATCCACATAGTTTTTTCTTTTTCTTTGGTGGTCCTTTCTATATTTTTGGATGTAGTGGATTTTTATTTTTCTTTAATGGGCCTTTGATGCCTTTTGGATGTATTAGATTTCTTGATTGGTTTTTTATTTTCTTGAGTATGTCTTTTAGAGTGGACATGGCAATATTTAGATCTTTGTGGATAGTTATCAATATGCATCTTGGATATGGCATCCAAATTATTGCAAGGAGCATTGAAAGGAATATGAGAAGGTGTATGGGATGGAGGAGATATGGATGGAGAGTAGGAGGGATATTCATAGATATGAGATGTGGGGATGTTCCTTCGTTGATCTCCTAACTAGGAATGCATGGAATGGGATTTTTATGGTGGGTGTTAGGGAGATGGGATTGGTGGATAAAGGATTTAGTAGGATAAGATAGGGGATGATATTTGGTATTTAGGGGCCCAAAAATGATTTGGTATGTGAAGGATATGTGCTGGTAAATTTTGGGATATAGGGAACCAAAATAGATTTGGAGGATGAAGGAGGAATGTGATACGTTGTGTTGGGTTGTAATGATGGAGGAAGAGGAATGGCATTGTATGCTTTGGAGAGATGATGGGAAGATGCAATGGTGTTTTTGGAAGGATTCTTGAATTTTTATTTAGTTGTACCAACATTTCTAGAGGAAGTTTCTTCAGATGTGTGACCAATAGCACATGATCATGGATTTTTTTTTCCTAGATAGTCTCTATAGTTCCTTGTTCATGTGAGCCTAATCATTTCCCTTGATAATTCCATTTCTTGAGCATTTTATCAAGGAAAAGATACTTTTGACTTGGGGAATAAGATAAAAATCTAGTATTAGATGTCTTGGTGGAGGATATGAAACTAATTTATTCTTCTTTGAGTAGGGAATCATTGACAAACATAAGTGGACCAAGGGGATAGGGTGATGGCAATGGGATAGGTGTTAGAGGATGACAAAGTGGAAGGGCTGAGATGATGGGATCTTGACTAGGATTAGGAGATGGGAATGTATCTTGAGATGGAGGAATGGATGGGATCAATGGATTATGTAATAGTGGAAGTGAAGGGATAGGATCATGATTTAGGTTGATGGATACTTCAACATGCTTTTGGAGAAGATCTTGACTTGATAGGATTGGTGTGGATAGAGTGATGGGGGATGTATGTATGGGATCTTTAGATGTTATGGATGAAAGGATGGGAGATTCTAAAATTGTGATGGAAGGAATAAGGGTGGACTCATGAGGTTCAATAGATGTGTTTTGGATAATGCTAGAAGATGGAGAAGTAGATGGGATTTGGAAGAGTCATCGGGTGGAAAAGACTCAATAATTCTAGGATGTGGAAAAGGATCAATAAGTGGGGTGGATGGAAGAAGTATAATAGGAGTGGGTGATAGAGGAGGAATGATGGATGGGAGAGGTGGATAGTCATCATCACTAGTGGCTTTTCATGTGGGAGTGAGATGACATGACTCATCAAAATTAAGAGAGGGATTTTTCACTGGTTTCCTTGTGAAACTCCTTGGAGACTTTCTTGATGGAGGTTGGGGTGTAGGATTATAATGTGTAGAATATGGGGAGATAGGATAGTCCACACATGAAGGTGGGGTGGTGGATTCTAAACTTGGTTGAGGGAATGAATGTGTGAAAGAGGAGGTGGAGGATGGCATGGCTAGATAGTTCACATAAGAAGGCATGGAGGTGACTTGTGAGCTAGATTGACTAATTGATGGGGTAGAGGTGATGGATTGAGGCATAGAATATGAAGTTGATTGAGGGATGAATGTTTCTTGAGGAAGGAGATTTTTGTTAATTTAGGTAGGAATGGAAGATGGTGGATTGAGATAGGATGGAGAAGATGGAGGAGAAAGGTAGGATATATTGGATGGTAGATTGAGATGGGATGGAGGAGATGGAGGAGAAAGATAGGATATAGTGGATGGTGGATTGAGATAGGATGGAGGATTAAGGTGATGGATTGGAAGACTAGGATCATGGATTTGAAAATGGTTTGGAGGGTAAGGTGATGATGGTCTTGGATTAGGGATGTAGCTAGTAGATTCATTATAGAAATGTGGTGTCTAGGATATGGCTATGGGAGAGGATGGAGGTAGGGAGGATGTATGCATGGGATATGTGGGTATGATATATGAAGAAGGTGTAGATAATGTATTTCACTTATCAAAGGTATGATAAGGATTACTAGTGGGCATGTATGGAGAAAGAATAGGGTAATTTGGAGGAATGATTGGATTCTGAGGAATGTTTGGAGAAAGCTTGCTAAGTTTTTCAATGTACTCATCATGATCAACAAGACTATTATCATAGTTGGAATAGAATAAAGTGGGAGAAAATATGTGATAACCAAACTCATCATAATAGATTTGAGACATGTTGACTTTCATATGAGTAGGACATGGATGAAGGATGACTATGGAAGGAAGACTAAAGATCAGATTAGGATGACCAATAAGCTCACAATGGGTTTGGGATTAAGCTTAGTATATGAAGAAATATTGACTCTAGAAGAAGATGAAAAGGGGATGAGGGATAACCAAGATGATTATGCTAGCCTAGGATATGAGGAGAAAAGGAACTCAAATCTACATGGAAAGGATGCAGGATGACATGAAGACCATTATTGTGACACTAGGATTATAAGATTCTAGAGGCTTTGGGAGACTTCTAGACTGGAGGATTTGAAATGATATGGAAAAAGGGATTTGTGTACAAAACTCTTTGTTTTGTGTATGTTCAGTAGATGTTTCTCACTGAATCTAAAACTTTGAAGACACCCATAATAAAATCTTATCTTAAGGACATTTGGCTTGACTAAAAATCTTTCCTCATTGACTTAGGCACACATCCAAGAGCTAATCATAATACGACCACCACCAAGCATAAAATGGCTCTAGTCATGTGATGTCATATTATTTGGTTCCAAGTGCTCAAGGATGACACAATATGATGAGTGTCTTGGGGAGATTACTATTCTCCTTGCACAAAGATTGGAAACCTTCGGGGGTAGATCAGGAAGCCTCTAATTAATAGGTGTCTGATAAGGTCTGTGGCATCCTCCCAATCATTTTATATGAATGTGACTCACTTAAGAGCCTAGTTGACCATGTCAAAATAGTAGGGATATTCACCTACCTTGGGCTACCATCAACATGCATTTCCTGAGCTTGAGTGGATGAAGCGAGAGTTTTCTCAGTGCTTTATTTCTATATTGATTGGGGAAATATTGGTTTGAGGTTATTCTCCAAAGAGGGAGCACTTTTCTCTCTAGACAAGCCTTGCTAGAGTCAAGTGAGCAACCCAAACCCTGATTTTTCTCCCAATTTATGTGAAGGTATGGGGAAAGGGTATGGATTTCGCCTAAATCACTTAGATTTAAAAGGATTTTCATAAATTTGGAAAAATCCTAATCAACACATCATGAAGAGTTCATTTCCAATATTTATTTTAAGTGTTGTATGCTATGACCCTCACACAAACATGATTAGGATGAAAAGTTCAATTCTTAGAAATAGAAAAGATTTTGAAAAGATTGCAAGTGTTTTATCTTTTGAGCACTCAAGATTGAATATGTTTAGAACTCAAATAAAATATTTAACTTTTATTTGTTCAGTCCTTATGGAATTCAAAATTTGGACTTTCTTTTTTAAGTTCAAAAAGAAGAGATTTGATTTGATTTTTAATTTTTTCCTTGTTCTTTCCCTTATCCACTCAAGATTTTATTTTTAGGGTTTTCCCCTTTAGGACTAACAAAAAATATGAAGTTAACTCTTTGAAACTTTTAAAGATTTAAAGATTTTTTTTTAGAACCCAAAGTAAGTGTGATATTTTCATGTTCATTCCATTTATGCATTCAAGACTTGATTTAGGGTTCATTTTAAGACCAAAGATTTAAAGCGTTCCTAGATTGCTTTTAGGATTACATGAAAACTTTGAATATTCAAGATTGTTAGATGAATTTCATCTTAACCCAAATTGAAGTGTGAAGATTGAAACTGTTCACTTTAGGATGAGTTTTGATTGATTGATTCATGTATCTAGCTAATCTCTCTCCTTATGTCTCATTTATCTTGGATTTGATACACAATTTTATGAATTCTTCAGTGTATGTGTTCACATCCATATCCTTTTTCGTAAGGTTTTGTCTTCTCATATGGATTTCTACCTCATAATCTTTTGGTACATATTCTTCCTTCACCAAAATCACCATTCTCTTCCAAGTAGACACTCTATTCATGCCTTACTTCTCTCTTTCATCTTGGATAAAATTCCACCATGTCAAAGAAGAACCTTTCAAATTTGACTTTTCTATCTTCACCTTCTGGTTCTTAGGAATGTCTTGAAATTGAAATAATTGATCAATTCCTATAAAGGCTTAGAAACTAGGTATAATTCTGAACTGAGGGATTGGACATCCAACTGAGCAGCTTATCCTCTTTATGGAAATTCATTTAGTAAGTAAGACTAGTGATGTATCACTTGAAATGGGCTAGCAAAGTATATGCACCAAGAATCATTTAGCCACACATTATCATTATTGTAGGAAGTAAATGCTAAAGGAAAACTATACTATAACTCCAGGAAATGAATACTAAAGTAATGATTAAGTTGAAGTTTGCAGAAAAGTAAGTGCTAGAATAGACGCTAGAAAAGTATAACTATTAATAAGACATGTAAGCTCTTACAAACTATGCCATGATACTTCTGTTGTTTTATGACTTTGGCTACATGAGGCATTAGCTAGTCTGTAGCTTTGGCTACAGGAGCAGTTCAACACTTGGTGCTTAATCAATAGAAATGTAGGAAATGCTTCTAGATAATATGAATCTATTTTTTTGTGGATTTCTCACCAAGTGGGACCCCTTGGATGGGTATCCTAAATCACAATTATGCACAACTAAATATCAACACTTTATTTTATTGATAGAGTATCAAAGTACAAAATTCTCATAACATAGTGAAACTAAATGAAAATTATTTCTATATACTTGACAATGCCCTCTGTTGTTGTTGTGCTCACGTAGGAGTAGGGCTTTATTTAAAGGGAAAATCTTCTAGCTAATTTATAACCATGTAGTAGAAATAGGTGGATCTTTATTACAACATTAATGACAAGAAAGAGGGAAAGCTTTAAAGACTAAACAGATTGATCCTGAAGTGGAGGAGAGAATTACTATGACAACAAATCCAACTTCCATTCGCACCTAGATCCTCTTAGAGAAATTAGCACGCCACCTAACTCATCGCAGAGACTCCCACCTTACTCCTTCAACTGGTGCTACATTGAATGTTCTTCCATTAAAAGTTGTAGGAAGATCAAGTGGAACACTTCATGGATGAATGCTCTAGACCTCGTCTAAACAACATTCACTATTCCAATGTACTATGCCTTCAAAGGTTAGGATAAGATCTTTATGATAGTAATTACCAGGAAACACATAATTAATCACATTCAAACATCTACTCTTACTTATTCAAAACACAACAATATCTTTCAGATCAAGAAATATAACATTTTATCCAAGCATAGTATATTAAGTATGTTTAAACCATGTTAAATTTTTGTTGGCAACATGCCATATAGTAGAAGAAAATCATAAGAGTCTTGTGGTAAATATATCAAAATGTAGCAAAAAGGTATAGAAAATATCATCCTAAGGCATTCTAAAGTATGGCATTAATATGCCTCATCACCAAAAATGATCACTTCCTAAAAAGGCTCAAAAACTAGGTATAATTTAGAACTAAGGGATTGGGCATCCAACCGAGTAGCTTATCCTCTCTATGGAAATTCATTTAGTAAGTCAGACCATGGACGTATCACTTGAAATGGGCCAGCAAAGTATATGCACCAAGAATCATTTAGCCACACATTATCGTTGCTGCAGGAAGTAAATGCTGAAGGAAAACTATACTATAATTACAGGAAATGAATACTAAAGTAATGCTTAAGCTGAAGTTTGCGAAAAAGTAACTGCTGGAATAGAAGCTACAAAATTATAACTATTAATAATACATGAAAACTCTTACAAACTATGCCATGATACTTATTTTGTTCTACGACTTTGGTTGCAAGAGGCATTAGTCAGTCTATAGCTTTAGCTACAGGAGTAGTTCAACACTTGGCGCTTAATCAACAAAAATGCAAGAAATGCTTGTAGCTAATATGAATCTATTTTACTGTGGATTTCTCACCAAGTGGGCCCCCTTGGATGAGTATTCTAAATCACAATTACACTCAACTGAATATCAATACTTCATTTTATTGATTGAATATCAAAGTACAGAATTCTCATAACACAGTGAAACTAACTAAAAAATGTCTCTATATACTTGACAATGCCCTTCATTGTTGTTGTACTCACATAGGAGCAAGGATTTATTTAAAGGGAAAAACTTCTAACTAATTTCTATCCATGCCATAGAAATAGGCGGATCTTTATTACAACATTAATGACTAGAAAGAGTGGAAGCTTTAAAGACTAAACAAATTGATCCCGAAGGGGAGGAGAGAATTGCCATGATAGTAAATCCAACTTCCATTTGTGTCTAGATCATCTTGGAGAAATTAGCATGCCACCTAACTCATCACAAAGACTGCCACCTTACTCCTTCAATTGGTGCTACATTGAATGTTCTTCTATTGATAGCTGCAGGAAGATCAAGAGGAACACTTCATGGATGAATGCTCCAGACCTGGTCAAAATAACATTCGCTAAATTCCAATGCACTATGCCTTTAAAGGTTAGGATAAGATATTTATGATAGTAATTACCAGAACATGCATAATCAATCACATTCAAACATCTACTCTTACTTATTCAAAACACAACAATATCTTTCAGATTAAGAAATATAGCATTTTATCCAAGCTTAGTATATTAAGTATGTTTAAACCATGTTAAATGTTTGTTGGCAGCATGCCATATAGTAGTAGAAAATCATAAGAGTCTTGTGGTAAATGTATCAAAATGCAGCAAAAATATATAGCAAATATTATCCTAAGGCATTCTAAAGTATGGCATTAATATTTCTCATCATTTCTTCCCCCTATGAAGACTAGTGCCTGTCCTCAGGCACTAAAGAGTTTTTAATCTTCGCTAGCACTCTGAAGTCACCTTCCTATATTTTCTTGGTCATCTAGCTATGCACCTTCTAGTACAATCCATTCATCTTGTCCACTCTAACACGTCAGCTTAGTTATGAATCTTCATCCAGCTCTTCCTCTATACAACTATAAAGTGGCCACAGGTGCACAGGTGGTTGGAATGTGAGAGGCATCTAGCATTCTAGTCTTGGTTGTTGGCCCAATTCTATGTACCAATGAACTCTCTGCATGGAAGCCCTAAAATTTATGATGTTGTGGGGCTCTGCCTTTTTTAGAGACATAGGCATCCTGACCCACCTCTATTATAAACCATCTATGGCCTTATTTCCATCATCTAGAGATAGTCTCTCAACTTTTGCATGTACCTATTCCCATTTTTCTAGAATTCTTCTTCTGTGAGTGAAGTCATTAAAACCATAGACTATGTGTAGCCAGTCACAATAAAGGCATCTAGGTGCTTTACTTTTAGGGCATAATGGAAGTGAGATATTCCACTCGAATGCCCTATACTTGGTTAATTGTTCTCCATATTAAATTTCATTGTTGATCGAGGAGAGTAGTTCAGACAAATGTATGTCACCTAGAAACAACAAGGGGTTCCATTTTATGTTTGAGGGAATGGTATAGTGATGCAGGTATAATTCACAGAGAAGATTTTTGATGAAGTTAGATGACTCCTCGTATGCATCCATAAAGGAATTAGGGGTGTCTATGTCAGGATTCAAATCTTTGACAATTCTTATAAATTGAAATAGTAAAATTTGCTCCCTTAAGCATAAAGCATACACTCATGTTGGTGGTCGACACTCTATGACCTTTGGAACCAATTTAACAACTAAATCTATCTTTTCATGTAGGAGTGTAATTTTGATGTAGGGTAGGGATGGAGGATCCAATAATGTATGGTCCAAACCTACACTGCCAATTATAACAACAACAAGCACAACATAATTCAACAAGATAATGTTTCAAAATTGAATTTGATTCAACATGCTCGGCTGTAAGGCCTTTCGGGTTTCAGCCTATTACAATGAAATAAAAAAGTGTCAGCAAGATCTCACAAGATCCAAGGAACCACCAGCTAGTTCAGATCTACAACAAGAAGCCTCTGATAGGAACAATCACCATAGGATCTAAACTTTTACTCACACTTCCAAGCAACCCCTTGTTGTCCTAAGCCCACAGGCGACTAGTTCTACTACAAACTCCCACATTCACAAATATACTTCTACACTACTCTTCCTAATGATCTAAGGATCATCTCCTACTCAAACTTACTTACTAAACATCTACCCAAGCTCTCAATATATAGCCAGCTAAACCACAAGTCAGCTAGTCAGGCTTTATTTACAATATAGGTCCAGTCTAGAAGATTAAGTCAAAACTAATGCAAGAATGAACATAAATTGATGTACCATTGGATTTAGGTCCCCACATGACCCAATAAACTTCCTTTAAGAGTGCAAGGCCCCATTTGATCACACGGCATGGCGCAAGAAGAAACACTACATGTTTCACTCGAAAATTGGTAGAAAATAGGTCTCTAAGAAAAATGGTCATAACTTTTTACTCATAATGAATTAGGATTTTTTCCTTTGGGAAAAGATATTATTTTAGGTCCTCTTTAAGTCCCTTAGGGTGCATAGGCTGAATCATTAAGGATCATGGGCACCACATCCTGCATTCAGCTCCAAAACTGTAGGAAAATACTGTTCTGACGGCAAGGAAAACAACTGTAACTTTCAAACTGTCCATCCAATTTCTCCCAAACCATGCCACCTCAAGAGCTATGACCTTAGACATATCTTCCACAAAAATCAAGTAAAAAAAACCTTTCATCACACATGCTAAAGATCTCCATAGATCAACACAACCCAAAAACTCAGAAAGCTGTCCAAAACAAAGCATTGCATCCCTCTACCAGGGAATTCCTCCAAGACAAAGAAAGATCTTCAGGAACCCAAAATGCTCCTACATAAAATTTCTTGTTTCTATTGACCTATTTCCCTTTTCAATTTGTCCCTCTCTATGGCCCACATTTCCCTTTCATACTGAATTTTCTGAAAATAATCCAAGGACAAGGAATGTATGGTTACCTGATTTTGACTTCTCTGTGGAACTGTGTGCCCTGGTTTTATTTTTTATTCCCCTTGCTGAATTGATGTAGAAGCTACAAGTATGTCATTTTCTTGTGTGTTAGCCAGATGAGAAGAGGAAACTCTAGAATCATTATTTTTTGTCATTTCTTTTGGTACCGTGGCTGCAGGGTCCATCATAACATCTTCTTCCATGGCTGAATTCTCTATTTGTGGGTCTAAATTCATGGGTTCCTCATTCAAAACTTTCAGATTTGAGCTAGCCATTATAGGTGAGTTGTTTTTCTTTTTCTTTAAATTCAAATGGACACTGCGCTGAACTAGGTGCTCCTCTGATGCTGCAGAACGCTTCTGTGAGGTAAATTTTACCAAGGTGGATGTAGCTGTAGGATGAATAGGGATACCACCTGCCTCATAACCAAAAAATTTCTCTTTCCCTTTTTCATTTTTCTTGGCTCCTTGTGTACTGTGAATTTCTTCAGAACCCCCAATGTTTTCTTCCCCGAAATTGGGGCTTGGAGCTTCTTCTGTTATGTCTTCTTGTTGTAAAGGAGGGCTTTCTTGAACTCTTTCTGGACTATCCTTAGTAGTAGGATTTTCTTGTGCTTCATGAGGCTCAGGATGTGGACCTAAAGGTTCTGGATGTTCCCTATTAAGTTGAACATGAGGGGCAGTGAGAAATTCATCCCAATTCATAGGAAAATTATCACGGAGGGCCTTTTCGACCAGTAATTTGATCAACCCATGATGGGTAACAATATTTTTCCTACCTTTCCTTGCTTCCTCAGAGCTCAAATTTAGTAGGGAATATAGCACATTGGGTACATTAACTAACTACTGATGCCACAAATGACTCAACAATTTAAAATGTACAGCATGGAGAAATGAAAACCTTCCTTTGTAAGTGATATATCTAATAATATGAACAAAAATTTGAGGGAAATCTCTTGGAAGAGAGAGTCTTTTGGTACCTTGTTTACTACTTTCAAGTGTGGTGTCTGTTGGTAGGGAAAATTCAGCTCTGGCTACGCAAGTGTCATGACCATGCAGGAAATGTTCTCTGGTAGCAAGAAGTCTAGAGACTTCTACTATTTGTGCTTCAGAAGCTTCAATTCACAACCCCTTCACATATGCAATGCCATCACTGAATGTCCACAGGAATTCTACTACCACATCCTTGTCATAACCATTTAATCTGATGAAGTAACTAAGCCAAATCACATGATTAAACTCATGAAGACTAGCTTGATCCTGCAACAATGACGTGTGACTGGCTGGCTCCAATCGGATAGGTGGTCCACCAATGTTTACTAAAAATCTCTACAACCCTCTTCTCTTTACTTCAATCCTTTCACAATTCCCAGCTCCCAAAATCCTTACTCTAGATGAATTTGGAAAATTTTGCTATTTGTGGTAAGGGTGAAAATGAAAGACACGGAGATTTTTGAAAATTAAAGTTAGCTCTAGTTTCCAAGTTTTGATAAAAGAGACTGAAATCCAAGGTTGGTGGATGAATGATCAGGCTTATGTCTTGTAGCGTATTAATGACAATTAATTCAAAATCATGGTAAAATTTTTCTTTAATCACATGCCAATGTACTGCCCCCTATGAAAATGACACAAGTGTCCTCACTGGTGTGGTTTAAAACTACAACCATGCTTGGATATAAATACTATATTAAATGAAACATAAAAAATAATGATGTGTAAATAAGTACAGAGCATTTGAAAGAATAGATAATCGTGCGTACCTGATGTGAAAGTATCATAAATACCAAAATAAAAAATATCAACTGACGTGTATCATACAATGAGAAGTATGGGGCGGAAAAGACATGACATGATGGATGAATGTGAAGTAATGAGAAAGGTAATGAGATGGATCTTATATTATGGAAAATAATATTTTCACAAAAAACAAAAACTTTATTAGGACTACATGTATGCAGAATTAAAGTGATGATTGGATGTTTGGTGCAGCGGTAGGAGAATCACCAATAGGAGGAGGTCCATCTACCTTTTGAATGTTTGCAACTGGAGGAGGTTCAAAATGTGTGGTGGGTTCAATGGTTGCAGGATCATGATTTGTTGCAGGAGGTTCAACATTGGTAGGAGAAATCTCAAATTGCTGCAGGAACTCAGCTTTTGTGTGTGGTTTATGATACAGATGGAGTCTGTGCCCATTTACCAACAATTTGAAATGTACTGGGTCAATTTTTTATAGTTGAACTACACCATTAGCATAAACATCTTCTATTTCATAGGGACCAAGCCATCGAGTAGTGAGCTTGCCTTGGTTTTCCTGATAGCGAGAATAATACAAGAGAGCGCAGTCACCAGGAGAGAATCATTTGTTCAAGATATGGGAATCATGGCATCATTTTCATTGTACCTAGATCATCTCTATGTGTTGTAAAGTGGCTTTCCTCATTTCATCTAGTTGGTTAAGCTGCAGGATCCTATCGCATTGTGTGGCTGAAAGATCAATGTTCAATTGTAATGCAGTTCTCAATGTTTTATGCTCAAACTATATTGGCATGACAACATGTTTTCCATAGACTAGCTCAACTGGGTTGAAACCAATCATGGTTTTCCAAGTTGTTCTATATGCCCACATGGCTTCCTACAACCTTGTGCTCCAATCTTTCTTATGTAGCTACACTATTTTGGTTAAGATAGCCTCAATTTCCCTATTTGTAACTTCAGCTTGCCCATTCGCCTATGGATGATATGGACTGGATGTCCTGTGGTGAATTTTATATTCATTCATAAATGCAGTGATTAGTGTGGAAGTGAATTGAGCACCTTGATCTGTAACCAGCTCCCTTGGAACACCATATCACATGAAGATCTCTTCATACAGAAACTTAAAAACTTTGTTATCTTGAGCATGTTCCATAGCATAGAATTCCACCCATTTAGACAAATAGTCAGTGCATACAAGGATGTAGGAATTATCATTGGAAGATGGAGTAATAGGTCCTACAAATTCTAATCTCCATTTGTCAAATGGAGTTGCTACCACCTGGGGGAAGAGCAGCATTTTTTCAGATTTTGTTGGTCTACCCATCCTTTGGCATATATCACATTTCCTTGTATAGTTGACTGCGTCTTTATGCAGTGTTGGCTAATAATATCCTGTATTCAGTATCTTGATTATTGTCCGCTTGGCTACAAAATGTCCTCGATAAGGCTCATTATGGCATGCATGGAGGATGTCATGCATTTCATACTCCTTTACACATCATCTTAGTATTTGATCAGGCCTATTATAAAATAAACAATCAACAATCCATGAAAAATTGAAGGTTTTTTCTATGAGGAGCCTCTTTTCTTTTGGTGAGAAATAGGGAGGTACCTTTTGAGAGACCATGTAATTGGAAATATCTTCATACCATGGTGTTTTAGTTAAAATAGGAATAGATGATCATCAAGGAAGTTGTCATCAATAGGTTGAGGTTTATTTGTGTTCTATAGTCATGAGAGGAAATACGCAACTACATTGGATTTGTCTGGCTTGTCTACTGTAGTGATATCAAACTCCTAGAATAAGAGAAGCCATCTGGCTAAGTAGCCTATGATATTAGGGTTATTAGCAAGATATTTAATGGCTGCATGGTCCGTATGCACAAAAATATGATACCTTGTTATGTGGTGGTAGAGTTTATTGAGTGTGAAGATGACTACTAGAAGTTCTTTTTCGGTGACCGTGTAATTCAATTTAGGTCCTTGAAGATTCATATTGATGAATTATATAGCATGTTCAATGGTATCCTCTTTTTGGCCCAGCACACCTCCTATGGCATGATCTAAGGCATCCATGGGTATATGGAATAGAAGTTCCCATTTGGGTCCACGCAAGACTGGGGCTGTTGTAAGGACTATCTTAAGCTGCAGGAAGGCTGCTTCATAGTCTAGGGTCTAGTTGAACTCAAAATCTTTAGTAAGAAGAGGGTGAAGGGGACTAGTCATTTTACTAAAATCCTTTATAAACCTTTTGTAGTAGCTTGCATGTCCAAGAAAACTTCAGACATCTTTTTGCTTGGTTGGTGTGGGAAGGTTTTGAATGATCACAATCTTGGCTGGATCCACTTGTATTCCTACTACAAATATATAGTGGCCAAGTACTATCCCTTCTTGCATCATCATGAAGAATTTCTCACTATTGAGAGATAGATTGTGCTCTTCACACCTTTTCAGGACCTTGTTGAGATTGCATAAAGCTTCCTCATAACTTTCACCTTAGGTTGTGAAATCATCCATATAGATCTCTATATAGTCATAAGAGATGTCAACAAAGATGTTGATGAATTCTCTCTGAAAGGTTGTTGGAGCATTACAAAGACCAAATGGAAGAACATAATAGGCAAAAGTTCCCCAAGGGAAAGCAAAAGTTGTCTTCTCTTGATCTTCTGGGAAGATGCGGATTTGATTGTACCCACTATACCCATCTAGGAAGGAAAAGTACTTTTTTCCAGCTAGAGAGTCTAGGACTTGGTCAATGAATGGAAGGGGAAAATGGCCCTTTTTGGTTTCATTATTGAGTTCCCTATGGTCTGCACACACCCACCATTTTCCTCCTTTCTTTGGTACAATTACTAATGGGGAAACCCACTGACTATCAGATATTGGGTAAATGAATCCAGGATTGAGAAGTTTTTCCAATTCTATTTTAACGATTTCTCGTAAGGCTAGATTCATGCACCTCTAGAATTGCCTTACTAGAGGTTTATCTTCTTTAAGATAGATCTAATGAGTACATAGTTTTGGATCCAAACCTTTCATTTTAGAATAATCCCAAGAAAATGCTCTGGTATGGGCCTTCAGCATTTTAGTCAAAGATGTTTGTTGTTGAGTAGTTAATTTTCTATTGATGTTCAGGTAACGTTCAGGGGAAACCTATATTTGATTAGTTAGCTCTATCATAGATGCATCTGTTAATGAGGGTACTTATATCTCATGGGGAAGAAATTGGTGATAGATCTCTTTGGTTGCAGGAGAAGGTCATTGGCAATCTAGGTTTAAAACTTGCGGAGAGCAGTCTTTGGAAAAATAGCCTGGTGAATATGGACTTGATCCATACTGATTTTGTAGGATATGGGTGATTACCTTGTCTTCCTCTTGAAGTTGTAGGAAGGGATCCCTTTTTATCATCATTAATTTTGACACTGAATTGATAACCTCAACCTCTTCTCCTATGTCAAGCCAAATTGGTGAGGCTAATTCCATTTGGGGTTGAGTAGGAGGATATAGGAAAAGAGTCTGAGTATGTTGACCATCAAAAATGGTCATATCCCCTGAGTGACAACAAATATGAGCATCAACAGTTGCTATCCATGGCTTGCCTAGTATAATTGGATATCCTCCTAATGTAGCCTTTGGTGACAAGATCATGAAATCTACTGGGTAGGACCAGGTTGCTAGGTCAACAATTATGTCCTTAATCATTCCATCAGGTTTGACAGTTGAACTGCCTGTGAGCTATAGGACAGTTGGAGAGGTTTGGAGGTTATATATGCCAAGTTGTTGCATTATATCCCTAGTCATAACATTTATAGCGGCTCCAAGATCTACCAATACATTGTTAATGTTGGTCCCATTAATAATGACTTCGATAACAGGGCTTCCTGGGTTAGAATATTTTGGGATGGTAAGCTTGCCTAACATGATGTCAGTGATCTTTCCCAACACATGCACCGTATGAGGATATTTTCTTTTGCGACCAGGCTTCTTAAAGAAAGCTTATTTTATCGCCTTTCTATAGGTGGGAACATCCTTAATTGCTTGGAATAAAGGTATTTGGACATTGACATTCTTCAATTGATCGAGGATGTTGAATTTGGTTTCTAGAGCAGGCTTGGGATTGGTTGGTTGCAACCTTTGTGGAAAAGGTGGCCCAATAGGGTGGCTTTGATAAGCAATAGGCTAGGTTGCTGGAAGAGGAATGGTATCTTTTGTTTGAACAAGTTCCTCTTGGGGCACTTTGGTTATGATTGGATGTTCAAGAGTAGGAAGAGTAGTCCCAGATCGAAGGTATATATCATCAAGGGTGATTTCATAGGTAGGATATTGCATTTGATCGGTATTATACACATTTTTCTAAGGTGCAGGAGGCCTATTATTCAGGTTTGGCTATGGTTGAGTAGGAAATTGGGTTGGTTTTAGAGGTTGGTTATTAGCAGCTGGTGGTGGTAAGAGTGCTTACTATTGTGGTGCCTAGAGCGGTGGATTCATATATCCCTAGGTTTGAGGTGGTCATTTCTATTTTCCTTGCCACTGAGGATTCTGTTGCCAATTACCCTGTGGTGGTTTCCAGGCCCCTTAGGGTTGTTGCCAACTCCCTTGAGGATTTTGCCACTAGAGATTAGGGTAATTTCATCATTGATTTTGATAGTTATTCCAAGGAGGATTCTGATAATTTATAGAAGGTTGCCATTGATTGCTATAAAATGGATTACTGAATGTAAGTGGGTCATGAGGCATACCTTTTCATTGTGCCCATGGGTTTCTTTGAGAAACAAAGAATAGTTGTTCATCCCCTAGTTCAACTAGCTTGTAGTCAATTGGGATCTGTGTGGTCTCCATATTGGCAACTAGTTTACACCAGCAATCTCTCTTCTTTTGCCAACAGTGTGGACATAATTTTGCTAACATAGCATATGCTTCCTCATGCTTCTTCTTGGCCTACAAAGTATCTAGTTGTGTGGTCATATTGTTGATGATATCTTGCTTGAAGTCAAATAAGAGATGGGTTATCTCTGATATGGAAGCACCTAAACCATTTGTCCTTCCAATTGCTGGTTTGTATCCTCTTCCTCTTTTCCCAGTAGCTCATGAGTATTTGAGGCATATTTCTTTATGTCATCCCAACTGGATTGAGTTATGTCCCCTCCTGCCATCAAATCTAAAGCTTCAATGTATCCATCTTGTATTCCTCTAAGAAATAGTAGCTTTTGAGATTCCTCATCAAGCTCATGCTCTATGTTCCTTTGTAGACTATACATGAACCATGAGATATAGTATTCAAGTGACTCATCCTCTTTTTGAGTCATTTTAAAAGGGTCTTCTCCTTTCATATTAGTTCCCCGATAATATTCCTTATACTTAGTTAGGAATGCTTAGTGCATTCCTGCCTAATCCTGGACAAAATCCCATCCTAGGCCTATAAACCAATGCAAAGAAGACTCCTTAAGGGTTGCAAGAAATAGTTTGAGCTTGTGAGCATCAGAGGTGTAGTCAGAACTTCTGCATAGGATATCAAACTCGAAGAGAAAGGTATTTGGGTCCTCTGTTACTAAACCATATAATTTTGGCAAGGTAGAAGATGGTATGTTCTTAAGGTTGTTGGTATCCCATTGGTTATGTAATGCCCAAAATTCATTAATTTAGCCCATAACAATACCAATGTCTGAACATATTTATGTGTTAATTTTATTTTTTCTGAAAACAGTCCATAGGAATCATATATATATCAAAGAGATACAAAGCTATGAATTCTAGAGCATAGGAATTATTTACATGCTGTAATTTTCTGCTCTCAATAGAACTATGATTTACTCAACAGAAGTATTTACAGGAAAATAATCATCATAATAATTTTCCTCTCATGAATTCAACAATAGTATTAATATAGAAATCAGGAAATATTTCCTTTCATAATAACATACGCAGGGGGAAAGAACAACCTAGGTCCTAGAGCTGTAACCCTGCTCTAATACCATAATGTAATGCGCAATATCCACTAAGCATTACACAGCTTACTTAAACTCTTAACATAATCTAATGACCATTTTAATAAGGTAAAAATAGGAAATCTTTAATTAAATTAAATGAACATTTAAACTATATTACCACTACATATTTTTACACAGTATTTGAAATGAAATAATACAGTAATAATTCTCTAAAAGCTACAAGGGTTTCTACCTAGTTTGGAACCAGAAGAATCTCTTTTTTTGTATAAGTTTTTGATGCTTAAATATTTGTAAATGCATGTTCTTCGTATATATATATTTATCCATGGTGGAGGCAGGAGGAATATAAGAGCCATCTTGTCATAGATACCCTCACATGGGAGACCTTCATGGTGAGATTTCAAGCCTGATATATGTCAGACCATTTTAGATAGTGTCGTATTGACGAGTTTCATGACCTACAATAGGGAGGACTATCAGTAGCACAGTATGACTACAGGTTTCTCAAGCTCCTTCCTTATGTTGATTACATGAAGGATGAGAAACTCCAGGTCAACCACTTTATTAAGGGGTTGAACTATGCCATAGCTGACAGAGTGCGAATGGTACCATCGGGTGACTTTCATGATATAGTAGAGAGGGCGATGATAGCTGAGGAGATCCATAATTTGTAAATGCATGTTCTTCTTCTTCCCCCTCCAAACCGGCAAGAAACCAAATGAGAAATTAGGGTTTCAGAGGAGTTTATAATATGGCCCCAACCCTAATTTCGGATTAGGGTTACTTCATTATGTTCATTTCATTTGTTTTGTGTTTATTTCATTCCATTTAAAAAATAATAATAATGTGTTAGTCTTTAGCCTAACTTTATTTCTGCTTAGGGTGAAATATTAGCTTGGTCAAATGTATGATTTTTTTTATTAGTTAGTGATTTTCTTTAAAAGTTTTATATCAAATTTAAATAGAAACAGTAATCATTTTCAATCTGTATAGTGTAGGAAAAGTTTCATAGATGAATTAATTTTTTCCATTGGAATGTTACAGTGAATTTGTCATTAATATTTATGTAAATAGTAATGATAGATTTTATTTATCAAGTGATTCTCTCTTCTATTTAATTATTATTAAAGCTATATTAAGGTTATTGTAGATAATAATGTTGTAAATCTTGTTTAATAAATTTTTATATTATTTTAATATTAATTTGAATTTAGTGGATTATGATTTAATTATACCTTTTTTTTTAGTGGGATTTTTAAGAGGTCTTTTGTGGGAATTTGATTTTTCCTTTTTGTTAAAAAAAAATTGTTTTTGCCTTTTAATGAGATTTGATTTTTTTTAAAAGTTAAGTGATTTATTTATTCTCTTGGTCATTTCTTTTAGTTAGAGAAAATTTTGTATTTACTAATTTAAATAATGTTTTATTTAATTTTCTTATTGGAATTATGTAATGATGATTTTTAATTAATGAGTGAGTTTCTTTTCTTGATATTTGTTATTAGATGCAATTTTAAAATTATTTAAAGTTGTAAATGTTGGAATTTTTATTTAATGAACTTTTATATTATTTTATTATTATTTTAAGATTTGAGATTTATGAATTAATATATTTTAATATTATTTGGGTTTATCCAATGCCCTCTTGTTTAAATTTTGGGAAATTTGTTTACTTATTATTATATTATTGACTTTTTGTTTATCTTCTTTTAATAATTTGGTTATTAGGGAATAAGTTATTTATTTTATTATTATTAATTAAATTTCCTAGGAGGAACCTAGGTGAAAAATTTATTGCTCTAATATATTATATTATTAATATATTGTATAGTAATTTTGATATTTAGTAATTTAAAACCCTAGTGGGAACATTAACAATGTTTATTGATTTTAAAATAAAATTATGTTTTAAATCAAGGGATACATTTAATATATTATTTTAATTTATCAATTTATTATGTGATCTAACTGAGGCTAGTTCTCTAACCCTAGTATTGAGATAGGATGATATTCTTAACTACTTAATTGAAATTTGAATCAAGATTTATTTGTTTTGAATTATTTACGCTAACCTAGTTAGAGATCTTCAGTGACTAATGCAGTCTATCATATAAATACTATAATAATAATAATAATAATCTAATAAACCAAGTGATTAAGATAAATATACGATTTTAAATTATTATTATTATTACTTTTACCAACTTGTGCATGCACTATGGAAATATCAAATTAAACCTCTTCATGGGTCACTTTTGTAGTTTAGGATTTACCGAATTAAGATTACTATGAAATAAAGAGTAATTTAAGTTTTTAGTTAAAAGCTAGTTAATTTAAAACTTGATAATGTTATTTTTATGGGGCCAATATATGTGGCAAGTATACTGGTCAACATAAAAATAGCATTACAACTTAACCTAAATTATGTTGGAATCTTTAGTACTCTTGGAAATTAATGAATTACTCACATAAGCATTAGAGTTTTGTTTAAATAAATTTTAATAAATTTTATACTTATATATATATAAAAAGAAGTATAGAGTTTTCTCTTCTTAGACTTTATGAATGTATATTATGTCATACTAGTATAGCTCATATTGTCCTTCCTAAGACGTCCATCCTTTCAGGAAAACCTTAGTTAAGCGAAGCCAGTAGTAGGATGCCTCCAGTCATGTGTAGTGCTTGCCAACGTGGGTGGAGACCCAAAGGCGGTTGTGTGGCAATAGAGGGAGATGAACGTATAGCTGAGGGAGAGGGTGACATGTAGGGGCCCCCTCCTATACCACCACCTAAGCCCAACTAGGACATCCTTAATGCATTACAGAATCTAGTTGATATAATTATGGATAGATTACCTCCGGGAGGCCAATAGGCCGAGGTCCGAAAGTGAAGTAGAAGTCCTCCACCTAGACAAGTAGAGGAGCTGGTAGATCATGGGGACAAGTCTATACACATGCTAGAACCACCACTAGTGATAGTTTCGAGAGTGCCCCGTGATATAGGGGACTACATCAGAAACCTCTTACAACTTAAACCACCACCCTTTTCAGGATCCACGGATGGAGAAGATGTTGAGGCTTGGATTTTTAGCCTTGAGATATGTTTTGGGCTATTCCCTTATGAGAGAAACCTTAAGGCATGACTTGCAGTTCACATGCTGAGGGGGACTGCCTCTACATGGTGGAGGCAGGAGGAATATAAGAGCCATCTTGTCATAGATACCCTCACATGGGAGACCTTCATGGTGATATTTCAAGCCCGATATATGTTATAGCATTTTAGATAGCGTCGCATCAACAAGTTTCATGACCTACAGCAAGGAGGACTATCAGTAGCACAGTATGAGTACAAGTTTCTTGAGCTCCTTCATTATGTTGATTACATGAAGGATGAGAAACTCTAGGTCAACCACTTTATTAAGGGGTTGAACTATGCCATAGCTGACAGAGTGCAGATGGTACCATCAGGTGACTTTCATGATATAGTAGAGAGGGCCATGATAGCTGAGGAGATCCATAATAGGTCTCATTATGCACAAGATAGGTGAGAAAACCATAGTTTCATACCATAGTACTCTAGTTTCCAAAAATCTCACTGGAAGGGAAATCAGGAGAACTCCAACACATCACAATAGCAGAAGTAGTCTTAGCAAAGTCCCCAATGTGATCGAGGAGCTCAAAATCAGTCATCTAGAGACGGCTTCAGTAGATCTAGTATGACAAGTGGGCAGCATCAGTCTAGAATTTAGGGGAATTAGTTCCAGGCTAGAGGACCATGTTATACATGTGGTGCCATGGGGCACATTGCAAGAGATTGTCCCTCGGGTCATCTAATCAGCAGTCAGATGTTGGCAGCCTCAGAGCTTCTTGGGAGGACACAACATAGATGAGAGATCAGTACCCCCATCTATTTGATGAACTCTAGGTGGAAGTTCATGCCTAGGGGGGGAGGATGTGAGGTCCCACCCCGACCCATCCTAGCTCGGTTATTGTTTTGACATTTGGTTACCTTGTTGATACTTTGTTTAGAGACACTAGATGTATTTTGGATTTAGTTTTTCTATCATTATACCTTATGAGATTGTTATTATTTATGCCAATGATGTTATTTGTACTCTTTATATGCTTGTAATGGTTGCATGCTTATCTTATGATATATGCATTCTGGATTCTATATTTGTAATGTTATCTTATAGAATATAAAATGTTGATAGCACAATGGTTTGATGGTTAACTTAGGAATATGTTAATGATTCATGTTATACAGTTTCTTTATGTATTGAGTATAGATGCTATTATTGTATCTGCTTCATGTTCGATATGATTATTTATGCATTGAATTTATGCAGTATTGACATCTAAATTAAGTGTCCAGGTTGTGACCATGGTTGTAAAATGGGGAAATAAGGATGGGTCTATGTGAAATAGTTTAAAACCAAGGTTGGCTCTAAAGAAGAGTATGACCTAGTTGTAACATGTTTTTATTCGTAAAAGTGATGCATGTGTGTATGTGGATGGTAAATGTTTGTAAATGTTATATTAGATGTAAATTAATTTTGTGAAAATATTAATGTTAAATGTCCACTAAGCATGCCGAGTATGTAATGTGATGTGTAAATTCTATGAGTTGTCACTTGACACTTTTGTGACATGGCATGCCCTAGTGGAATGTGGACCCCACCTTCTTCCCTTGGGCTATTTTTGGAATCCCTAGGCTTAGATAGTGGTTTCGAGAACCAAGATTTAAGTAATCATTATGCCATTTTTGGATGAAATTTTAACTGGGGTTTTTGAGGGGTTTTGTGGAGTCCTAGAGGGTAGTTAAGGTTGGGTTTTAGTGCCCCAAGTCATATACATGGGTTAGGGGGCCTATTTTTACCATTTCCACTTCCCTAGGCCTCCATTTTGTCTCTCTAAATGGACCATTTTTGGTTATGACGAAAATGGAAATGTTCTCTAGGTTGCCTCACTTTCCCATGTGTTGAATTTCATCCCTTTTCATTAGCAAGGGAAAGTGTCATTTTATCTTGTATCTAGAAACCTAATTTGTTTTGGGAAGAGGGAATGAGAGAGGAATGTTTGAGTGTCTTTAGGAGATAGAGGCTTAGGAATTAGACACTAGAGGATCTTGTCTATGGGAGAATGGTGGAGTGAGAGGAGAACTAGAGAGATTTTCTAGTAGTTTGAAGGAAGAAAGCAAGCTAGGAATCAATGGAAGCTCTTCTACAACTATCCATTTTTCCATTTCTTAGGAGAAGGTTGGTGGTACTATCATGTAATTATTTTGTATATGCATTTAAAAGATGTACTTGTGTGAAATTTGTAAACTGTAGTAACTTGTGTGTGGATCTTGTATTGAGTGGCTTCATTGTGACTTTTGACTTCAATCTTTTTGTCTTCTTGATTTGTTTCATGTTTATGGGTGTGCAAGTTTACTCCTCATCCTTGGGAGGATTTGAGGAAGACTTGGGGTGAAGGGCCTAGTTGGGAATTCTTTATGTTTGAGAACATGGATGTATGGGCATCCTTGAGGGCGTTCTTATGTTTGTTTGGGGGCCATAAGGGATGTGTTGATGCTCATGGAGTTGAGTTGTATGTTTGGAAGGACCTTGTGAAGGAATGTGTTATATATTGAAATTCTTGCTTTGGTATAAGATAGTTGTCTCCATAAGAGAGGTTTCCACCTTCACACATCTATGGATCTAATTTTGATCCTTTGTGTAAGCTTGGGAAAAGGGAGTTTGCATGTTTTTCACCTACCCATTGTTATTTCCCCTAGCTCGAGGGTGGCCATGAAATGGCCTAGGCTAGAAGGTGAGGCTCCATGGTCATGTGGATGATATTTTTATGTTGCAAGGCTTTTTGCTTGGTGAAAGATGAAGTTCAAGTTGAAGTATCAAGTTTAAGTTGAAAGAAAGGGTATTAAAGAAATGTTACTAGTGTATTTAATTTAATTAATCTTGTACTTCTCCAATTGTACTCAAGAATAATGATGTAATTGCAAAAGTGAATGTTGTATTTAAAGCTATTTCATAATTAAGTTATTATTTCTTTAAAAGATAAATTGTTGTAATCTATAATTCTATTTCATAAAATTTAATTCCCTACAAATGCAAATGATGGATAAATTTAACCACTGGGCATTATAGGTTAGTAATAGGGAATGGAAAAGCAGGGAGATTAGCCATCCTAGCAAGATTTATTGGTCATGGAGGTGGTTGATAAGGAGGTTGATATACGATTAGCTATAATGAGTTTTCTTGACTGACTGGATTTTCAAGAAAATGAGCTCTTAGGTGAGGGAAGATGTCTGCAAATTCATTAATTTTAGGTTCCTCTTCAAAAGAATCAACCTATTCTTCTTTAGAGGATGAGGAGGATGACATAGTTTTAGGGAGGTCAATTGTGGCATCAACAAATGAATTTTATTCTTTGAATGGATTATTGGTTTAGTTTGGCAAGTACCATCCTCTAGCATCTCTTCTTTGATTATGCATATAGGTAGAAGGGAGTGGTGTGATTCAAAGAGTTCTCCTAAAAATGATGTATTCTAACAAAAGCTAGGAATGAAACAAAGTCTAAGAATGGCTCATTGAAGACTTGGTTCAACACCATCCCTAGCAATGGTGCCAAAAATGATCACTTCCTATAAAGGCTCAGAAACTAGGTATAATTGCGAACTAAGGGATTGGACATCCAACAAGGTAGCTTATCCTCTTTATGGAAATTCATTTAATAAGTCAAACCAGGGATGTATCACTTGAAATGGGCCAACAAAGTATATTCACCAAGAATCATTCAGCCACACATTATCATTGTTGCAGGAAGTAAATGCTGAAGGAAAACTATACTATAATTGTAGGAAATGAATACTAAAGTAATGCTTAAGCTGAAGTTTGTGGAAAAGTAAGTGCTAGAATAGAAGCTACAAAAGTATAGCTATTAATAAGGCATGCAAACTCTTAAAAACTATGCCATGATACTTCTGTTGTTCTACGACTTTGGCTATAGGAGGTGTTAGCTGGTCTGTATCTTTAGCTATAGGAGCAGTTCAACACTTGGTGCTTAATCAACAAAAATGTAGGAAATGCTTCTAGCTAATATGAATCTATTTTACTATGGATTTCTCACCAAGTGGGCCCCCTTGGATGAGTATCCTAAATCACAATTATGCTCAACTAAATATCAACACTTCATTTTATTGATTGAATATCAATGTACAAAATTCTTATAACACAGTGAAACTAACTAAAAACTATTTCTATATAATTGACAATACCCTTCATTGTTGTTGTGCTCATGCAGGAGCAGGGCTTTATTTAAAGGGGAAAACTTCTAACTAATTTCTAACCACGTCCTAGAAACAGGCGGATCTTTATTACAACATTAATGACTAGAAAGAGGGAAATTTTTAAAGACTAAATAGATTGATCCTAAAGTGGAGGAGAGAATTTTCATGATAGAAAATCCAACTTCCCTTCACACCTAGATCCTCTTGAAGAAATTAGCATGCCACCTAACTCATCGCAGAGACTACCACCTTACTCCTTCAACTGGTGCTACATTGAATGTTCTTCCGTTGAAAGCTGTAGGAAGATTGGGTGGAACACTTCATAGATGAATGCTCCAAACCTAGTCGAAACAACATTTGCTATTCCAATGCACTATGCATTTAAATGCTAGGATAAGATATTTATGACAGTACTTACCAGAACATGCATAATCAATCACATTCAAACATCTACTCTTACTTATTCTAAACACAACAATATCTTTTAGATCAAGAAATATAACATTTTATCCAAGCATAGTATATTAAGTATGTTTAAACCATATTAAATGTCTATTGGCAGCATGCCATATAGTAGCAGAAAATCATAAGAGTCTTGTGATAAATGTATCAAAATGCAGCAAAAAGGTATAGTAAATATTATCCTAAGGCATTATAAATTATGACATTAATATGTCTCATCAATAATGTTGTGAGGGATTTGATCCAATCCATGACTAAGTTTAGTTCCATCCTCCCATTGAATATCCATAGTTCTAACTTCCCATCCATAGTCCTTCTCTCCATAGAATTTAGAGAATTTAGGAGGGGTCTTTGGTCTGTAGGAACTTCCTCTTCTTCCTACCTTTGGATCTCCTCATTATGTCATTCTCCATCATCTCCAGACCCTTCACCACCCCTTCCTCTCATCTGGCCCCTCATATCTTTCATCTCTTCTCTTATTTTTATACTCTCTGCCATCTTCTCTCTTACAAGATTTTCAAGCTCCACATTTTTCATTCTTGTACCTAGTTCTTCTTCTACCATTCCTCCTTTCAAGTCTTCACTAAGTTCCTTACCCAAGGGTTCATTTCCATTTCTCTGATGCCACTTGATATAGAGCCCTTTACACCTTAGGGTATCTTATTCCCTATCACACACTAGTGTCCCTTAAGGATGGGATTTATATGAAAAACTTTGCACCTTAAAACAATTTATCCAAACAACCCCTAATTTTTATCAAAAATCACTATGAAACATAAGACAAGGATCATTTTCTTTTACCAAATGTCTTCCTTCCCTCTAAGGGCCTATGGGCTTCTTTGGAAATCAAATCATCCTAAAATGCCCCCCTTAACTAATATTACTCAGCTTTAATGGATTTGGTCTAAAAATGGTCCCTATCACCCCACTTATCCATGAGACAAGTTACATCCCTATACCTAAGGGAACTTGCTTCAAAAAAATATTCAAAGGCTTGTCGCCCTGACAGACTTGGTCTTAGGACATAATCTAGTTTTCTTTCAAAGTACCAACCAAAAAAACTACATTTTTTGATACCCTTTTGGGATATTCACAATATACTAATTTGGTTTATTCTAAATCTCACAATAGAACCCTCAATCTCGCGGTTGATCAGAAACCTAATGGAGTAATTAGGAATTGGTTTATAAAGGAGCCACCCATAGCAGCCAATGTTTCACCAAAAAAATGATTTGGAAACCAAGGGGACAACAAAAAATTACCAAATCCAAAGGTACAACCTTTTGTTCAATACCCATCAACCAAAACTCTAACTTTTATAGTTAGATAGTCAATGGCCACATCCAAATGTCCACATAGGGCATCAAATTTCCACTTGATCCATGCATCTCCAAAGAAAAATCATTTATAAACTTAAAATACATGGGCCTAACTTGTATTCCGTAGAGGATGATAAAATTCCAATGGTGGATATACAAGTTATAGCCATTTGAATCAAACAACCCTAGAATTGAGGGTTTCTAAGGCCAGAGCACAAGAAAATTCAATAAATTTTTGTTGTAGACCACTTCAAACCACCAAATCAATTGAAAATTAAGGATACAAATATGAAAAAAATGATTCAATCAGTCTAATACTCCAATCAATTTGTACATGCCTATACCATGAGCAAAGCACACGTTCTATAGGAAATCTGAATAGTTATATTTGTTTGAAATCTTTCTAAACTCCATACAATCACCTCTACTTTCAAACATGAGGTGTTGGGATATAAATATCCCTCCTCAATGGTTCCTAACTTCCATTTGAAAGTTGGAAGACTTTGAGATCAAACTTCCCAATTTGATAAGAAATGTTGTCAAAATACAAAATTGCATTATTGACAACTTTTACAATGGTGCTCACAAAGTTGCATTCTCCTAGAAAATAGACCTCTCAAGACATGGGTCTCAACCAGTTTATTAAAAACATAAAAAAAATCCTATAAGTACTCTAAAACTCATAAGAAACATCACTATTGCACCTTGGATCATATTTCTATGGTGGCTTATAAGATACCATTCCAAGACATTGAGTTACATATTGGGGAACATTCTTATTGCAAACATAAAAAAAAATAGAACCTAAACATAGTCCTAAATTCTCCCCCCTATCCTTCATACATTCCTTCATCAATTTTGGTCAGGAGTGGGTTCTCTTGTACCACTTCTCTTTGGGGCTATAGATTCATCCTCTTCCAAACCCTACATGTGACTCTAAGAGACAATTTTTAAATCCTCCCTATGGATGGATTTGTCAACTATCTAAGAGCTAATACTATGTAACTACATGTCACAACCATAGTTACTCCAATTCCCATGAAAGACCAATTAGACAAGAAACAAATAGATAATTAATTCTCAAATGTATCTTGATGTTCAAACTGCTATGCTAGCATATAATTTATTCATAGGTGAAATTAACATAGAAATCATTTACCTTAAATGATAATCATAGAGAAATGATATAGATGAAATATTTTCTATGACACAATTGAGAAGAAAAGTTTTAATTATATTACATTAAATGAATATCTATTTTACATATTACATCTTTCTTTTAAAATTTGATTCCGACCCTTTCTACAATCTATGGTTTCCTTTTTATAATCACAAGGGGTCCCAACATAGTGGTTACATCATTTCACAAAATAGTATGATTGTTCAACCACCCCTAGAGAACTAAAAACTAATTACTTTGTTAGTGTAGACACCTAAATCTGATTACATAATTAAGTAATCTTATTTAGCTCTCTCCTAGGATATTAATTAATTAAATATTTAATATTTAATTAATTCATGTAATCTCCTAGTTAATTAATTTAATTAATGAACTATAGTCCAATTAATTATCTAAATGGAAACCCATTGTCTGATAATTAATTAAAACCCCTTTCCTCTATTAATTTAGATAAATGCATTCATCTATTTAAATTAATTCATAAACCTCATTTACCTCCCACTTGGAATTAAATAATACGTTTAATCCAATTTGAGCCCATGGCTCCTAACTTTAACCCCTAACCTAACCTATCTCAACTACCTAACCTTGAGTTCCAACTCACCCCAACCCATTCACACATACTAATCATCCTTAATTAGCTAATAACCCATGATTAGCTAATCCAATCCTCCACTCATTCTCTCTTCTCCCATCACATCCTCCTAATTCTCCCACTTGTCGAGTAATCCAAGCCTAATCACCCTCTAATTGTTTGCAAAATCATAATCCATGGATTAGGAAATCCTAACCCAACCCAATTCAACCCTCTTACACATTTTTCCCCTCACACATCTTCCAAAATGGTCACATTCCCCCATTCTTCCAAACCTCTCTTGTTGTGACACTTGTCACAATGATATGAATTTTAGAAGGCACAATCCATGTTCTCTCTCTCAAATGCATCTCTACTCTTCCTTAGGTTTGCATCTTGACCATCCATTTCTCCCTCTCCTTGCCTATAAATTGAACCCTCTTCTCTTGACAAATCATTCACCTTTTATGCATTGTTATCATGTCATTTTGAAGAGAAAAAATACAAACCATAACCTCATAATGCATAATTTTCCATTCACCTTTGAAGCTTGAGCATACTTTTGAGCACACGTCCATTCTTCAACAAATCCATCTACATTTGGAGCTTTTGGGAATTTGAGGGTTTGCTTGCTTCTTTAGTTTTTAGTTTTCATTTGTAGGTCTAATCTTAAGTGTTTATCTATTTTCTTTTGTTGAATGTTTGCTTAGTTTAGTATTCTTTAACACTATATTTTAGGTGATACAGTTAGTTTAGAATTACCTACATAAACTAGAAAATAATTTATATAGTAAACCCTTGCAAACATTTTGTCTTTTAGTAAGACCATAATTCTCAGTGAAAACATAAACATCCTTGAGGCTACCTCTTGATTTGAATAGTTCTGTAAAGTTCCTATCACCAGTTCATCATCATTCTTCTATAACCATCTCAACTTCTGATGAGTTTCCTTTGTATACTAGTTTCTACTTTCTCACGAATTCATTTTAGCAACACCTCTTTAAAAGATTTAATTTTTGTAGCTAATCAAATATCCCTAAAAGTGACTTCACAAGAAACCCTTGGGAAAAAAATTATCTCTTAATGAGATGGTCATTCCTTCATTTCAATCAATATAAAATCATTCCCATCCTTTCATAAAAATTCTAATGGCACCTAAATCCTCCCTATAGAATTCCTATGTGATAATATTTATATATCATTGAAAGACTAAATTAAGCTCCATCGTTGTTCTCATTCATTTTCCATCTTTTTGTATTACATGTCTACACTAAACATTGAGTTTTGTGAAAAATTTAAAATTCCTTATCAATCCATTATCAAAGGCCATCTGAAGTGTTGGTAAAATAGTCATAGTTGGTGTTTATATTATTATAATTAGTGGTTGTCATTGCACCAAAAGATAGACTTGTTAAAGCCCAATACAACCAATAGACTTATATAAGGAACAATAATCTATTAAACCATGTCATGAATCTTGAAGGGAGATGTTGGTAGTTAGTCCAAAAATCTCCCATCAACATCACCTAAGGGGATCTGAACCTATGACCAAGCTCTAATACCACTTGTTACAAGTAGCGATTGTTGTTGCACCAAAATATCAACCTCTTAATTCTTAATATAACCACTAGACTTATAAAAGACACATAAGGTTGTTAAACCTTGTTACAAATCCTAAAGGGGGATTTTGGTGGTTAGTCCAACATATATTCCCACATATCACCTCATATATACAATTTATTTTAGCCAAAAATATATGTATGTGTGCCCCAGTCCTAACCTAAACAAAATCATTCTGAGGCCACAATGTCTTGAGGAATTTTGTCAAACTATTCATACATATTTTTTGTATGTGCATATGGGCATTATAATAAGTAGAAATCCATTTTCAAATTTAAATCCTCTATACATATTTGCATGTTTACCAAAGGTAATCTTGAAAATAAACCCAAATTCTTCTCATTATAATTGCACATGAACCTACTTTCAATATTGATAGCCTTTAATCATTGAACACAATAGAAAGGCATTTCAACAAACACTTCATGTGTATTGTCCCCTTCCTCACAAAGTGCTTCAAGGGTTTAAATTTTCTAGAAGTAATATTATATCCTATTTTGAAGATCATTTATAGGCATTTACATTGATGTGGCTTTCCATCATATGCGACGAGCCCATAAAAGGAATTCTATCAGATAGTAGATGTCTGTCACTTGTTATCATATCATTATCTATTACAATGACACCATTATTTATAAGCATATCTTCCATATCAATTTTCATCCATGTCTATGCTTCCTTTTATAAATTTCTATCACATTATTTTTAAACAATTCATTTATGGTGCTTGTTTGTTACTTCTTATTTTGTAATTAAAATATTTTTAGATTGCTTTAATGAATTTCCATATGTTGATCAAAATATTTCATAGGTATGATAATGTGGGAAAATGTGGAGGATTTTGTCCTTAATCCAACCAATTGCATTTGGTTGAGTTTCTAAAAGATCCTCTATAAATTATTTTTCTACATCCTTTTTCAATTTATAAGGTTGCAATCCTTTGAGGCATTCAATAAAAAAATATGGTACTTTTGTCTATACCTTCACATTTTTTATATATGTTAAATAAGCAGCGATGAATCACATATTCAAATTTTTTTTTCAACAATTAATGTGCACCATCTATGCATTCATTTTAGATAAAAATTTCTAAAATTTTTTCACCATATCCATGAAATGGTGTCTTGTTTGAGGGATTCTATCACATATTTCTCCCCATGCTTCCCCATTTTGCATGTATTTGTTCAAGATTGTCAATTCTTAAATTATTGAATAGAAAATAAAACATTTCTTCAAGTCACACGATGATTCCCTCTTGACATCTAAGCACTTTTAAAATTTGCCTTATTCTTATAAACACCTAGAAAAAAATTATCGAAGCACAAATATGGTCTTTCAATCAGATATTTTAAATGTTTCATTCATCATCTTATTTTTTATGAAACTCATATTTAATTTAAAAATAATAATCTTTCTTCCTAGATGCATCTTTTTTCTTTGACGTAAATTCCATCATCGAAGGTTATATCGAAATTGGGTATTTGACATATATTTTTGCTTTGGTGATATGTTCTTGGATTTTCCTAGACACAAATTTTTTATAAGATTTGTGTAATCCTTTCCAATGAATCTCTTTTCAAACAAACCTTCAAAATTTTATAAGATACTCAATATTTCACCTTGAAAAACCTTTATTTTCTTTTTGATGAAGATTAATTAGGTATTATCAAAATCTTATATTTTGATATCGCATTTACTTCGATGGTATCTTTCCAACTTTCATAGATGCTATAGCTACATTTATAAATTTATTTTCCCATTCTTTACATCATTCCATTTTGTGATTAAGATTATAAAATATTTCTAACAATGACTATTATATGTCTTGAGTGTCAAATAGTCAATGCATAATATTAGCATCTGGAAAGTTTTTTGTAGTGACATTCCATTTCTAAGTGGAAGTGGGAAATTATATCTATTGGTTTTATTACTATGCTACCTATGTCATCATATCATCATGATGGCATTATGGTTACTGTAAATGAGTTCTCCAAGGTGGCTCACTTTTCACCCATGAAATATTATTATATAACTACTTCTATAACATGTGTTCATGGAGGATATAGTTCAATTGCATGGGATACCTCGCAAGATCATTTTGGATTAAGACTATGTGTTTACTTATACAGTATGGACATATCTACATCATTCTTTGGGCACACAACTTACTTTTAGCTCAGTGTATCACTCTAAGATTGATGATTATACAAAGCGAGTGAATTAAGTACATGAGGACAGGCTTCACATGTATGTGATGGGTTAGTATTCAAGGTGAGAGGACTACTTGTACTTGGTTGAGTTTTCCTATAATAAAGGGTATGATAGTTCTCTTGGAATGTCTCCTTTTCAAGCATTTTATGCTCAACTATATCATACACCTTTGATCTAGGATCATTTGGAGTATTGTGTAGTGTTGGGTTACGAGATTATTTAGGATATGGAGTAGTAGGTATTGTTGGAGATTTTCCAGTAAGCCAGATTACTGACTGTATATTTGTTATTGAGGAAAACATATGGTAAGCAACATGCATCAAATCCTAATGGAGAGAGCATTGAGCATATGTTACATGGAGATGTTATCAGCATGATATCATAGATGCAGAGGTTGATTCTAAGTGAAGACATTAATATAGTTGTTTGTATCAGTGAGTGTTCCTGACAGGTCCCAGGAAGAGTTCTGTATGTGATTTTTAGTGCAGTTGTAATGGAGCCTTGCACATTTATATTTATGTTGTAGACATATGTATGATGTTATGTTCATGGACGTAGAGTCAAATTTATAGTACATGTTGAGTTATGAAGTCTCCAATTGATAGTCACAGTTTCTTGAGTTTATTTGGAAGAGCTGACAGTTTTTATATTGTTGTAGTAGTTGCACCTATCATCTCAGTATGCATGCTTATATTTATGTTTAGAGAAGGGTTAAGAATGTTTGGTTAAGATCACATGGCATGAATCAACATGAGAAGGAAGTTGGAGTTAATTTGGTGGAGCCGACTATGTGAAGCATCGTGTCTACTCACATGGAGTTGCACGGTCCTAATTTGTGTTGTGTGCTTAGTAGAGCCGACTGAGATGCTATGGGAGAGTTGTATTGTTTCCCTAATATGATTTCAAGGAATTTCTAACAAGCTTACTTGATTATATCATTTGGAGAAAGATATTTATAGGCAGTCAATTATGATTCCTAGATCATGGCAGATAGTTGAAAGAAGAGAGCAGAGTAGAGAGTGTGAAGTATTGTGTCATTAGTAGAAGATCTATGTGACAAAGGAGAAAGTGTATACTATTCATTGGAACTAATTAAGCTAGTAGGTATACCTCACAGTTCACCAAAGATCTAGATTAGTGTGTATCTGTTAAACAGAAGGTTGCAGCCTTCACCCCTTTGAGCAATGTGCTCCCGGACAATGTGTCCTCACCCCTAATAGGGTTAATTGGAAAAGACTCCTAACAAGGTCAGAACCTTGACCAGCTCACTGTACTTAATGCATTGTAAAGATCAACTTCTAACAAGGTTATAAGATCTTCTAATAGGGATCATTATACTCTAGTGCAATTTTTAGTGGGTGTCAATTCCCACCAAGGTTTTTACCTATTTGGGTTTCCCCCTAACCAAAATTGTTGTGTTGTGTTAAGTGTTCTCATATTGTGTTTAAGCTTAATGTTATTCTATACTTAATTGGATAAATAATTAAATTGTGTAGATAACTGATTCACCCCCTTCCCCTCTCAGTTATCTCTTGGGACTATACCTAACAATTGGTACCAGAGCCAAGTGCCTCAGAGAGAAAGTTTAACAGGTTGAGGTTGATCAAATGGAATTTTTTAGAAAAGAAAGTCCTAAGTTTTATGGAGAGAACAATCTAGAGTGGAAGAATAAAATGATGACACGTTTGTAGTGCATTGCCTTTGAGATTTTTGAAGTAGCTACTAAAGAAGTTGAGATTCCTTCTTTATCAAATCTTGCAAAGGAAGATGCAACTCTTAAGAAAAAGGATATGTTCACTTCAAATGCTCTTGCCAAAGAAGCCAACATCAGTGCCTTGTCTGACAGTCACTAGTACATTTGAGGCCAAATTATGACAGCCATGTGTCAGATTTGCAATGCCTATTTGTCAAAACTTTGAAAAATGTGTCCGTCAACAAATTTGCATTGGAGATGGCAACAGAAGTGATAACCGTCAATATTCCGACATCATTTCCTGAAAAAATAGGCCACATAAATAGAAATTTTACTATGGGACCAATCTGTCGAAAAATTATTCTTACAATGTTTCTTTTGTAGGAAAGGTGACAGATATGCAGTAAATGTCCGATTGGAGAACCCATCGGATGTATAGTAGTCTCATCGCACAAATTTGTCAGATTGGGTTTCTGTTCGAAGGTTTATGTGTTGGATATATGACGATATATAATAAACTAGTGAGACAATAATCCATCGGCCATATAGTGCTTCTGTCGGAATAACTTTACTACATGTCGAATAAGCGATGGATGAGCATAGTAAAGATAAAAAAGCTCAAGAGACCATCATAGTTGGTCTCCATCTTTAGTCCATATACTGACAAAACATTTTACATTTTGTTAGCTCATCAAATGAGGGGATTTGAAAGAATTTAATGGATGATATTTTCATGTATAACGTATATTATTTTATTTTAACGATGAATGAATTTATCGACTCCGCATACTTGTATACTATGAGCACAGCCATAAAGAAGCATCTCCTCTCATGGCCTACATTACTGAAGCCATGGGAGGGGATGCTTCTTTATGGTTGTGCTTGATGTATACAAGTGTGCGAAGTAGATAAATTTGTTCACCGTCAAACTAAAATAATATACATTATACATGAAAATATCATCCGTTAAATTCTTTCAAATCACCGCATTTGATGAGCTAACAAAATGTAAAATGTTTTGTCAATATATGGACCAAAGACGGAGACCAACTATGATGGTCTCTTGAGCTCTGCTATCTTTAGTCCTAGCTATTGGGTAAGGGCTGGAAGACTTATACCTATCGATTGTTGAGAATAATCACCACCTTTCCTTTATGTGCACTGCATAGTATCCAATATAAGAGAAGGCATAAAATATGAATCAATAAAAGAAATGAAAGATACAATAAAATTATCTTGTTGTTTATCTTCTCATAATTGATCCCATTCTCACAAAAGTAATTTTATACGATCACTAGCACATTTCGTGCATGGATGAGAAATAGTATCCAAAGTTTCTAGATTCTGAGAAGAGGTATGAGTGGAGGACAAAAAAGGGATATTTGTGAAGGTTTTATAGATGTAGTAATGAATCATCATCTCTGCAGTGGTACTCAATCTGGAAACCCTCTCTAGAAAATCTCCACATCTAGCAAATCTCCACAAAAATCCCTTCTGGCCTCCACTGCATATACATCTTCTCAGTATCTAAAAACTCTCAATCATTAATTCCTATCATTTTTCACCATCTTCATGGACTGAGACCTTAAATTATTGAGCTTCTCTTTGTTTCAAGATTAGTTTAACATTCTCTACTTAACAAGGCCAACCATGTGAAGGTGGAAGCTCATTTGGCCCCTCCTCGGAGCCTCTTATGACCCTTTACGACATTTTAAGACCTCTAAGATGTGTATTCTTAGGAGTCATAAAGGGTCCTAAAGGGTCATAAGGGGTCCTAGGACACAACAACTGAGAAAGATAAATGTAGGCATCATGGTCACAAGTTATTGGAGACAACATAATTGAGTGGTATACCCAGATGATGCAAAGAAACCACTACTCCTATGGAACTAGAGGAGTAGTAGTTTCTTTGCATCGTCTGGGCATACAACTCAATTATGTTGTCTCCAAAAATTTGTGACCATGATGCCTACATTTTTGTTTCTCATCTGTTGTGATATCTACATTTATGTTTCTTAGCTATCGTGTTTATGTGCATGTTTTTTATGTGTTTGGGAAGACATATTTCTAGCCTAGGCCTAGATCCTATGACAATTAGCTTCATAACAATGAAGTAGATGACAGATGAGAAATTAGCTTCCCAAGAAAAATCCCATAAATAAACTATGTACCCCAATTCCTTTGCCCTCTATGCATACCCAAAGGATATATTTGAAACAACAAGGGTAAGGCTTAAAGATCTGTCTAGTGATGCAAAATTAACTTCTTTAAGCCTTACCCTTATTGTTTGAAATATATCCTTTGGGTATGCGCGGAGGGCACAGGAATTGGGGTACACAATTCATTTACTAAATTTTTCTTAGGAAGCTAATTGCTCAGTTCTCATCTACTTCATTTATTATCAAGTTAATTGTCCAAGGATCCAAGCCCAGGCTAGAAATACGTATTCCCATTCTATCTAAGCCATATTCCTTGTTCTTTTCAAACTTCCTTGGTATGGTAGGTGTGCTCTCTGTAGTACTCTTCTTCAATCTATGTTTGATAATAAGCATCTTCTTCTTCTTCCTAATTGCAGCCAGAGCTTTATTTTCATCAGGATTCAACTCCACTTCCCCCATCTCATCATCCTCGTCACCCTCGATGATCCTAGTTTATGGTTATTTTTTTTATGATTTTTTGGTTTAGACTTGAAGTATTTCATGGGTTTTCATAAACAATATTTAGACTTTCTATGTTCCTATGCTATGACTATGTGTGTATTTGGTACTTTTAAGACTAAAGAAATATGTTGATTATATATATAGATTATGTTGATATTATGATAAAATCTAGTATTTCTTTCATCTCTGCATGAATGGGGTAGTGTTCTTGTAGCCATGTGATGAGGATAAGCTAAAGTAGGAAAACTAATTATGAATCTTCATCTTGGATTTGTGTTGTGAGTTTTGGTCCACTAATCTCTTGCAGGAAAAGATAAGCCAATAGGAAATGAATACTCAAGGTCGAAGTGGATTCATCAAGACAAATAACTGCTTTCAAGTTTCATTATGGTTCGACTACTTCCAATCAATAATAGTTTTTATTGCACCCCAATTCAATTCAATTACCGGATGTTTTAGAGGATATCCAGTGCTCGTGCATTCCTATATTCCTGTGATTTTAATGTGGTTTACTCCTATGTTTAATGTCTTGTAACTAAAATTTGTTGTATCCATGAATTGGAGGATCCTAGCTCTTAGGAGTTTTGTTTTCTAGTTGCTTAAATAAGCTAGAGCTTGTGATTACTTGTTAGCTAGATGTTCAAGGAATCCTTTTTGTAAACCAACAAGTAGAGAATACAATTGAATAGGTGAAAAATGGAAGCTTAGTAATGTACCTAACCTTCAACACCTTTTCATTTATAATTGCATAAGTAAATCTAGAAATACTTGAGAATTAATTAGGTCAAGATACATACCTCATCATGAAATTGATTTAGAAATACCTATTTTCTAAAGTCTGTGAGAGGTTTCAGAAGATTCTGCAACCAGATCTGTGATCAGAAAGCTGAGATGTAGAAAACCTAGAAAAGTTTCATCTTTCTGGTAGTAGGTTGACTTTGACCCTCATAAAAGGTCAAAGGCTACATTTTTATATTGAAGCCTGACTCTGATTTTGTTCGCAAATCCCAGAAGTTTTGCAAAAAAGGTACTCAAATCTGTCCTCTGATTCTTGAAATAGCGACTGTAGATATCTAAAAAAGGGGAGTTTTGGGGTGGCTATATAGGGTTTTGCCTTAATCAAACCCCTATTTTGGTGGTCTCCACCTCCACAAATAGTCGATTGAAATAGAATGTGTGTGTGTATGTATTGAAAGTGTGATGCAAAGATTTAATCCTCTAGATCAAAACCCTAGCATGAATATGTATGAAACAACAATGCATAGATTTGAATAAGATAGAAAAGCATACCAAGCCCCCAAGGCTAAAATTTTTCTACCAAACTCACAATCTATAATTGCTACTCCATGATTGTATCCTTGAATGCTTGAAAGTTGATAATGGTGGATCAAGGAAGAAAGGATCTCTCTTGCTCTGAATATGTGTTCACAAAGATGCTTGATGTCAACAATGGCTTGATCTTCTATAGTATCCTCTTGCTATCTTGCATCTTCACCATTCCTTTCTTACTTGAAATCTTCTTGCTCATGAAATTGACTCCTTTAGAGAACTTGATCATGAGAATGCCTAGTTGTACTTGGTGAAAATGAATGCAAATGAGAGTCTTTATATAGAGGTTTCAAGGTGTGGCTCCTAGAGCAATGTGAGGACCCATAATTCAAATTTCACCTCAAATTAAGGTCCAATCACAATAACCAACTAAGGAGGGAAAACAATTAAATGAATTTCAAATTAAAACCTTTTTGCACTCGGATCCGAGGGCCCGACATTGATTTCAGGGCCCGTCGGGACCAAATTTTGAAAGAGGGGCACAAATTTTGGAGGGGGTCAAAATCAAGGTTGGAACTGACCTATTCAAGATCAAGCTCAAACCTGACCTATTTAGGAACAATCTTGATTTTGACCCTGTGGGCCCAAATCTAGCCAGAATCAGGACAGGAGGTCTCGGGGATGCTTGGAGACCTAGAAATGATTTCAGAATAATACAGAATGCTGGGGATTGGCATAAAATCCTATGATGATTATGATGAAGTCTTGAAGGACCTATTTCTAAGTCATACCTAGAAAATAGAACCATGGGAAAAGGGAAATTAAGGAGAATCCTCAGGATCCTAACCCTAATTTCACCTAGAATGAAGAAGATAAGTGCAAAATGCATCCTAAATGCAAGTCTATCATGATAAATGTACTAAAAGAGGGTGCTAAACCTATCAAGATAGAAGTGCTTCCATTTTCAGATGATACATTTAGCCCCCACTTTAGCTTAGATATGACACTACGTGAATATGCAAGCTAAAGTAAGAAAACATCATAATAAATAAAAAGGATATAGCGAAGTCCTCAATGTAAAGATCCTATAGAAAACTATTAGAACTTGCAACACACAAGGTTAATGAAAATCTATAAATCACCTAAATCTTACTATATTATAGAGCCCCTTATGCCCCCCCTTTTTCGGCTTTCTACTTCAGAAGGGTGAAATAGGGTGATAAGAAAAACTCTATATACTAGATACACAGAATGTTGAAAAATCCTTTCCTAAAAAAATTATAAGGATTCCTAACCTTCCTAAACTGGCTCAAGGAGTTAGATATCTGAATCATTATTCCAACGCCACTAACGGTGTTGAAAATAGAGTTACCAAACTCAGGCTATGATGAAAAGAGTAGATGTCTGTCTAAATGCATAGGAAGGGAAATTCGAGTTTACCCTAAGAAAACCCTAATTTGAACTTATAAATAATGAAAAAAAATAAAATACTTACTCATTCTTACCATTTACAGATTCGAAATGAGGAAGAAAGATGTCAAGAAGAGAGGAACTTTGAGCGACACGCCTGGAGATTCTAAGACACAACCTAGCTACCGGATGGTCACTGCTTGAGGTGAGTTTACTGTTATATTCCAAATTCTTATTTTTTTGTAGGCAAGGTTGGCCTTACCCCTTTTAGGTTGACCTTGACCCATTTAGGTTGACATAGACCCATCTAGGTTGACTTTGACCCATGAAAGTCAACATTGACTAGATGGATTTTTGTCAATTTTTTGAGATGAGGTTGACCTTGACCCAAAAAGGTGGACCCTGACCCAGTAAAGTTGACATTGACCTAGTAAGGTTGGCATTGACCTAATTGAGGATTTGATGATATAGATGACTGATATGATGTTTCTTTTTGCTTGCAAGACTTAGTCTGCTTCCGAGAGCATCCCTTTGGGGAGTTGCTAGTCAAGGTCAAGGTGAGACTGTTTGAGCTTGATGATGAGGGGATGCAGTTACTGAGGGATGTGGGACTGTATTGGGTATCATTCCTTCCATAGATTAGACTACATCAAGCCATGCTATCGGCTCTGATTGAGAGGTGGGATGAGGATACATGCACCTTCCATCTTCCCTCTAGTGAGATTATAGTGACCTTAGAGGATGTTTACAAGATCATGCAGCTTCCAGTCTGAGGGGAGACCATCAGACCTAGAGCACAGTGTGGTTGTAAGGAGATCTGTGTAGACATAGAGTATTGTATAAGAGTGCTTCCATAGATGCAGACCTGGTCAGATCAGATCCTTCTATCTTCCATACTCTCAGGCCCTACACCTTTAGTACGAAAGGTGATGCTTTGTATAGTAGCCTTGGTTGTGTTACCCAACTCAAAGGGTACCATATTTTTTTCACCTCTAACACATCTCATATAGAGGATGGCAAGAGATAGGACCATGTTCTCATGGGATCGCAACATTCTAGCTCCACTATACCATGAGCTGGGTCAGCTAGTGAGGTATCAGTGGGAGAGTCTGTCGACATGCACGCTTTTGCAAATATGGATATTTAAGCATTTTGCATGTACACATCCATAGGGGGTTCTAGTGATGGTAGATGCAAGCATAGTGAGAGCCTTCATAGATCCTTTGAGAGATGTTTGGTAGTTTGGGTATATGCTCTACTGGAGAGTACATCTAAACCACATTGCCAGCGCTGATGTGATATGGAGACCCTACTGCCAGATGACAAAGTGGCCTAATACATGATTCCAAATGAGACATTCATAGTAGCATAAGCTACTAGAGGGTCATTAGAGTCATATAGTGATGCCCTACTATTATGATCTGGTGATGAGGTAGTTCGGCCTAATACAAGGAGTCCCTAAGGTAGTACCTCACTATGTACATCTGACGAGATACTATTAGAGACCTGGTGCCATATGCTGACCATTGATAGAAGACATAGAGGATAGCGATGTAGAGGAGACAGAGGATATAGAGATACCATCAGATGTATCCTATTTAGGCATGAGCTGAGATTACATCAGCTACTGGAGTTTGCAAGGGATCCATCCTATCTTTCCCAAGGATTATCCCATAGGTGATCCAAGCTTTACAGAGGGGACACATCAAGATAGTGGAGCCATCCAGGAGGATGAGGATATCAGAGATGAGGAGGAGCACATCTCTGAGGGAGAGCCCATGGAGGATGAGGAGAGAGAATATGAGAGAGCTGAGGACATGCCCCTAGCTGGTGATACTAGTATAGATATACCTATTACTTGCACATCACCATTGAGATCATGACGGCCCCCACGACCCCACACAGAGACACCACCATTGAGGCCTAGATATAGCGAGCATGGAGAGAGTAGTCACTCCATGCCCCCACCATCTAGACACTTTAGTGACATCCAGGAGGAAGACCCAGGTATGAACTATGAAATTTGATTAAAAATGTGATTTGATTTGAGATAAATAGGATACTAGACTGATAAAAAAATTTCTTTCTACAGCTAGCATAGTAGAGTAGAGGAGCTTTGTATTTGAGATTCTCAAGGATACAATTATATCCTACTGACTACCAACTGATGAGTGAGAGTCTTCCATTGGTCACAAAGATCCCAACTAGCATGTCGACATCTATGTATGTATCCAACAAGAGCTGAGATTGTGTAGAGAAAGAGAGGAGAAGATGATGATAGAGATATAGCATCTCTGAGAATGTGTACAAGGTATGAGCATATCTAGGAGCCATACATGGACACACAAATATTCATCTTCCCATCATAGAGTAGAGAGATATGGGAGTCATTGGCCATCAGAGCGACAAAGTGATAGACACAGTTATAGATAGGGCCATTGGCCACTTATGTATCAAAACTTTGAAAACTATTTTTGATGAATGAAAAACTTTCTCTGCTATTTAGTTCTATATTTGATTACTTATGCTTTCATCAATATAAAACTTAATAGAAAGAAAGAAAGAAAGAAAGAAAGAAGGTACATAAACATATTCAATATGTAATTTTTCTAAGACTATATAGCCTATAAAACAAGTCTTTATAAGGAATACATAAATGCACATGGAACAAATGAAATTCAGGATAATAACATTTAAGATGCATAATATTAATGGGTTCCTTAAAAGAAACACCATCAATATCAGCAAGTTTATAAGCACCCAAACCAAAGTCTTCAATAACAACAAAAGGTCCAAGTCAATTAGGGCTAAATTTTCCTTTTTCTCCCGGTAAAGCATTCAAATTTCATTGATTCTCGTAAAGGACTAAATCACCAACCATAAATGTTCACTCAATTACTTTATGATTGTATTGTTTCTAAAGAGATTTATGATAAGCTTTTATATGTTCTAATGCATGTATTCATTGTTCATCCAACATTTCTAATTCTTGTAAGCGTTGTTCACAAAAAGTATCTTTATCAATTATCCCATGAAATGAAACATATAAAGAGGGTATTTCCAATTCCAAAGGCATAATAGCATCACTACCATAGACAAGGCTGTAAGGAGAAGTACCTGTGGTAGTACGAACACTAGTCCTATAGGCCCATAAAGAATAATTCAGTTGAGTATGCCAATATTTGCATGCTTAATAACTATTTTTCTCAAAATTTATTCAATAATTTGATTTGATGCTTCAGCCTATCCATTAGGTTGAGGATAGTAAGCAGTTGAAAATTGATGTTGAATCCTATATTTCTCCAAGAATTTTGCAACTTCTTTGTTTTTAAAAGATGTTCCATTATCCAAAATTATCATCGAAGGAATAGCAAATCTCTTTATGATATTATTAAGGATGAAATCACAAATAACATATGCCATTTTTTAACATAGAAGGATAGCTTCAACCCACTTCATGAAATAATCCATAGCGGTGAGAATGTAAGTATGTCCTTGAGAAGAAGTCGGTGAGATTTTTCCAATAAGTCAAAACCCCAAACACAGAAAGGCCATGGAGAAACTTGATTACGAAGCTGAAGAGAAAGAGCATGAATCAAATTACTATGTTGTTGACATTGAGGACATTTCTTAACAAACATGAAAGAATCTTGTTCCATTGTTTTCCAATAATATCCCATTCGAAGTAATTTATTAACAAGGGATTTTCCACCAAAGTGTCCCCCACAAGAACCAAAATGAGCCTCTACTAAAGCTATAGGAATTTCAATTCTATTGAGACATCATAATAATAATCCTCCATAAGAGTGTTTGTAAAGTGTATCTCCTAAAATGATGTACTATGCTACAAGTTTCCTAATACGATTACGCATGTTCCTTGTTGCTGATTCAGGAAAAGTACCATCCTTCAAAAAATGAAAAATATATGAATACCATTCATCTGAATGCAAATTGAAATAGTCAGCGGTAATCTTGTCCAAAATTGCAGGGCATTTAAGAGTTTGGATAGTAAATTGAAAATTTTCAGCATTGTTCTCGAGACAAACCAAGGAAGCTACACTTGCCATGGCATTTGCATGTCAATTATCCTTCCTAGGTAAATTCTGAATCATATAAGAGGAGAATTGTGAAAGCACATCAAGAGATAAATCTCTATATTGTGTCCTTTTAGCATTTTTAGTCTGATATCCTCCTTTAATCTGTTCAACTATTAGTTGTGAATCTCCATATATTTGTAAATGTTTGATATTGAGGGATGAAGTTGCTCTTAGTCCAGCTATAAGAGCTTCATACTCCACAATGTTATTAGTACAAGGAAAGGTTAATTTATATGATAAATGGATGGGTTTTTTCATAGGTGGAATCAAGATAATACTCACACCAAAACCTGTCTTACATTTAGACCCATCAAAATATAATTCCCAAATATCATCCTGTTGAATAGCTAGGATATTGTCATGAGGAAATTCTATATAAGTAGAACATTCATTAGAATGAGGAAAAGGAGTTTCAGCTAGATAATATGTCAATGCTTGTCCCTTAATAGACTTCTAAGAAATAAAATTAAGATCAAACTTGGTAAGCAACATTACCCATTTTGCCAACCGACCAAAAAGATCAGTTTGTGAGAAAAGATGTTTTAAAGGATCAAATTTGACAATCACATTAACTTCAACATTTATAAGATAATGCCTGAGTTTCTAACATGCATAAACTATAGCTAAACATTGTCTTTCTAAATCTATATATCTTGTTGCATAATCAAGTAAAGTCCAACTAATGTAATACATAGGTTACCATTATCATCAATTTGAGCTAACAATGCACTCACAGACCATGGAGTCAGTAAAGTGTATAATTGAAATGGTTTATCAAAATTAGCAGGCTGCAAGATAGGAGGATTCACAAGATACTCCTTAAATTTCTTAAAAGTTTGTTTACACTCATCATTCCAAGATAAAGTAGTATCCTTTCTAAGCAAGGAAGTAAAAGGGATAGTTCGGTCTGCTAAATTAGAAATAAAGCAACAAATAGCTTGTATTTTTCCTTGTAAACTTCGTAACTGAGAAATATTCTTAGGAGGAGGCATATCAACAATAGCTTCAATCTTTTCAGTATCTACTTTGATGCCTCGCTCAGAGATTATAAATCCTAATAATTTACCAGAATCAACTCCAAAGACACATTTCTTAGGATTCAATCTCATATTATAACTTCTAATCCTTTCAAATATCTATCATAAAATAGTAACATGATCTTCTCTTTGTATAGATTTTGCCAAGATGTCATCCACATAATCTTCAAGAATCTTATGAATGTAATCATGAAAAATCAGAGTCATGGCGCGTTGATAAGTTGCTCCTACATTTTTTAATCCAAAAGGCATCATGACCCAACAAAAGGTTCCCCAAGGTGTTATAAATGTAGTCTTAAATTGATCTTTAGGGGGGATAAAGATTTGATTATATCCTGAAAAACCATCCATAAAAGATAACAAGGCATGACCCGCTATTGAATCCACAATCATATAAATATTAGGTAGCAGGAAATCATCTTTCAAGGATGCCTTATTTAAATCTCTAAAATCAGTGCACATCCTTATCTTATTTTCTCCTTTTGACACAGGCACAATGTTTGAAATCCAATTTGAGTAATCAATAGAATGGATAAATCCAAAATCCAATAGTTTTTCAATTTCACCTTTGACTAACAAAGAAATTCGTGGATTCATCTTTCAAATTTTTTGTTTCATAGGTTTCATATTCAACTTTAAAATAATGTTATGAGTAACAATCTTAGAATCTATACCCGGCATATCTGAATATTTCCAAGTGAAGATATCCATAAATTCAAGCAAAAGGGAAACCAACTGATCACGTTCATCCTGATTCAAACATTTCCCAATTTTTATCATCCTTTCAGAATCATTTTTATCCACTTTAATATCAATAGTTTCAATAATTAACAAATCACTTCTTATCAGAGAATCCATTGGTAAAGGAAGCGTATCTTATTCTTGGTGTTCTCCAAAATAAGAATTAGTTTTTAAACAATAAGGCTTTCATCGTTTGTGATGAAACTTAGGTAGATCCTCATAAACTCCTAAAAATTCCATTAAGGCTTCATCTTTAGGAAAAATATCCAAAGAGGATTGTTGATTAAGGTCAATAAGCAATGGGTTAACCAACTTCAACTATCCACTGCAAATATGATTAACATTAAGAGGAAAAGCTGATGGTTGTCTATAAGGATTAAATCCTAATCCATATGTATGAACATAAACTTCATTATCCAAAGGTATTTGTATACCTTGTTCATATTTACCACATCCTTTCCCATTAAATAATGATTTCTTAAGAAAATGATAACCAGGGCCATATCAATCAATCATGTCAAAAGGAGTCCAACGAGTGGCATATGTCACAATGTCATAACAATCAGGCTTTATAGTTTCAATCATTTCATTAATTGAAGTGGCAACAAAATTACTTTTTAGTTCCTCAGACAGTGGAGAAGAAATAAAAACTATTTCCTCAAAGTCATTTTGTTGCTTCATGAATTCCAAATTAGAGACCTTATATTCTCCAATAAATGTAGGATTAAAATCCAATGTCCCCCAATCATCCTCAGTCAAAGAAGAAGAAGATGGAGCCTGGTGTTGTTGAATCTCAGGTTGTTTTATCTTAGATTGTTGTATCTCTTTTTTTTTTTGAATCTCTTTACTAGGTTGAATGGGTTCAGATATTTTAGCATATTTTGCATTTAAGCAAGGGTTTGGGGTATCATCCACATGTAATGTATACATCAATTTATTATAGATGAACCTAACCTTGTGATGAAGAGTAGAAGGAACTACATGCATAGTATGTAACCATGGTCTTCCTAAAAGAAGGTTATAGTTGAGAGGTCTAGACATAACATGAATAGGAGTATTTATAATAATTGTACCAACTTTAACAGGTAAGGTAATAATGCCCAAAGTTCTTTTCATAATATTGTCAAATCCACGTATAGGAACATTATCAAGTTGAATAGTAGATAAATCAACCTTAATTTATTTGAGCATATCTATGCTACAAACATTAAGCCCAAATCCATTATCAATTAAGGTTCTTTGAATGATACTTTGATTAATAGAGACAACCACCATAAGAGCATCATACTGATTCTGCATCTCTAGCGAATGTAAATCATTATCAGAAAACACAATGAGAGGTACAGAAGGCATAGTATGCATACAATCCAAAATATAATGAATGTTCTCTTGATTAGGAGGTGAAGTAGGAAGAGTAGATAGAGCCTTTTGCAATGCCTCGTGATATGTCAGGGAGGTTTGAAGTAATTCCCATAAAGATATCTTAGCAGGAGAAACATGTAATTGGTCAACTAAGTTATACTCCTTAAAGGTAGATGGATACCTAGGTGCTTGAGGAAGTGTAGGTTGAGAAGGAGGTAAAGAAACTGAAACAGTAGGTTGAGGGTTATTCTGTGTGTGATAAGCATGTGAAACATAATCAATGTTATCAAAGAAATCCAAAGGATCTCTAGGTTTACCCTTAATTGTTATACGAGGACATCCTTTTACCATCATCAAAGGTGTAGGATATGTCATTTTAGGTTTATCAATGTTGCAAATAGTGGGACATGAAGGTAACCATGCACACACCCTATGGTAAAGGTCAATTGGAGAGGTTGTGGAGGAGAGTGAAATAGGAATAGGATCCATGGACATCATATTCGAACCATTTTCATCCTCACTACCATGTACCTCATTAGGGAATCTATCCTCTTATATAATAAAAGCATCATCAAAGTACTCAAAGCAAGAATCATACATGTTGAATACAAAGAAAGCACTAAAATCATGATAATGTAAATATTTTTGTATTTTTAAAGGAATTTTGCAATTTTTTTTGTATTTTTGAAATATAAATGCAACAAAGAAATCTAATCTTATGCAAGATTTAAATCTAACACCATAAAAGAAAGAGTTGTCGTAAATGGGTTCACCAAAATGAATAGGTGAAAAATGGAAGCTTAGTAATGTACCTAACATTCAACACCTTTTCATTTGTAATTACATAAGTAAATATGGAAATACTTGAGAATTAATTAGGTCAAGATACATACATCATCATGAAATTGATTTAGAAATACTTTTTTTCTGAAGTTTGTGTGAGGTTTTGGAAGATTCTGCAACCAAATCTGTGATCGGAAAGCCAAGACAGAGAAAACCCAAAAAAGTTTCATCTTTTCGGTAGTAGGTCAACTTTGACCCTCATAAAAGGTCAAAGGCTACATTTTTATTTTGAATCCCAATTCTGATTTTGTTCACAGATACCGAAAGTTTGACAAAAAGGGTACTCAAATTTGTCCTTTGATTCTTGAAACGACTGTAGATATCTGAAAAAGGGGAGTTTGGGGGTGGCTATATAAGGTTTTACCTTAGTCAAACCCCCATTTTGGTGGTCTCCACCTCCACGAATAGTCGATTGAAATAGAATGTGTGTGTGTATGTATTGAAAGTGTGATGCCAAGATCTAATCCTCTAGATCAAAACCCTCACATGAATATGTATGAAACAACAATACATAGATTTGAATAAGATAGAAAAGCATACCAAGCCCCCAAGGCTAAAGTACTTCTACCAAACTCACAATCCATAATTACTACTCCATGATTCTATCCTTGAATGCTTGAAACTTGATAATGGTGGATCAAGGAAGAAAGGATCTCTCTTTCTCTGAATATGTGTTCACAAAGATGCTTGATGTCAACAATGGCTTGATCTTCTATATCATCCTCTTGCTATCTTGCATCTTCACCATTCCTTGCTTGCTTGAAATCTTCTTGCTCATGAAATTGACTCCTTGAGAGCACTTGATCATGAGAATGCCTAGTTGTACTTGGTGAAAATGAATGAAAATGAGAGTCTTTATATAAAGGTTTCAAGGTGAGGCTCCTAGAGCAATGTGAGGACCCATAATTCAAATTTCACCTTGAATTAAGGTCCAATCACAATAACCAACTAAGGAGGGAAAAAAATTAAATGAATTTTGAATTGAAACCTTTTCACACTTAGATTCGAGGGCTCGACATTGATTTTGAGGCCCGTTAGGACCCAATTTTGAAAGAGGGGCACAAATGTTGGAGGGGGTCAGAATCGAGGTTGGAACTGACCTAGTTAGGATCAAGCTCAAACCTGACCTAGTCAAGATCGAGCTTGAACTTGACCTAGTCAGGAACAATCTCAATTTTGAGCCTCTGGGCCCAGATCCAGCCAGAATCACGATAGGAGGTCCCAGGGATGCCCGGAGACCTAGAAATGATATTAGAATAAGATAGAATGCTAAGGATAGGCATAAAATCCTATGATGATTATGATGAAGGCCAGGAGGACCTATTTCTATGTCCTACCTAGAAAATAGAGCCATGGGAAAAGGGAAATTAAGGAGAATCCTCAGGATCCTAACCCTAATTTCACCTAGAATGAAGAAGATAAGTGCAAAATGCATCCTAAATGCAAGTCTATCATGATAAATGTACTAAAAGAAGGTGCTAAACCTATCAAGATGGAAGTGCATCCATTTTAAGACAATCTTTTTATTTCATCCTGTTACTTGATGTTTCCATGATTGAATAAATAATATTTTCAGACTTCAGTCTTTGAGTTTTCAATTCAGTCACTCTTCCATGGAGGCCCATGCGAAAGGTGAGATTAGTTAATGCTTAAGTAGGAATTAGACATTAATTTCCTTGAAGTAGTTATATTTTTTTCTCCTCCAGCCACTAGTAGCAGAACCATTGGTTGTTTTCCTACAACATAGACGCGCAGCTAGGTTTACCATTTGTAGCATTATCTTAAGTTCTAAAGTTAAGTTGTTATTTCCATTTCTAGTGTAGATTTCCTACAGCATTGTCTTTACTTTAGTTATAATGACTTCAAAGGAAGATTAGAGCATATACTTTGCAGTCATCATTTCAAGTCTACACTCCTAGATTGATAAATTAAATGAGTATAATATGCTATCTTAATTATGACACCTGATGATGTTTAACCATAGAATCAATGTAAAAGGATGTCCAATCCTTTACAGCTAAGGTATTATATTGACCAGTCATTTTTTATGCCATTGTCAGGGATGGTGTCAATCTAGTTCAACCCTAAAGTCATTATGTTAGTTTAAATCTTGCATTAGTATGCATGCATAGAGGAAGAAGAGACCATCTTGGGAGATTCCTTCCTCGCAATTTTTTGAACGAACAATTTGATTTTTTTAAACCAAAGCCTGTGGAACCCCAAATCGAGAACATACAAGAAGAAGAACCATTTGAGAATGTATTTGCTGATGCATATGAACAATTTCCTTCACCTTCATCCTCTGAAGAATCATACCATCTGAATGACCTCTTCACTGACCCAGAGTATCAGGATAATCCTCTTTCCCTTATTGTTTACCAGCCACAATAGCCAAGGCCTCCAAGGATGGCCCAACCTGCCTTTCCTTTTCCTATTCTGACTCAGCAAGGTAACCAAAATTTGAACAACATACCTACAATAGCATTACCCAGATTCTATGGCCTCATCATAGAGGACCCTAAGACATTCCTCTTTGATTTTGACATCCTTTGCAGGAGCTATGACTATACAACTGATGCCCACAAGCTAAAGTTGTTTCCTTCCACCCTAAAGGAAGCTTCTCTACGATGGTTTATGGTGTTGGGTGTCAACGCTATAGTAGATTGGCTTGCAATGAGTAATTTTTTCCTTTCCAAATATAAGGAGTATTATCAGGGAGGGGACTTGAGAGGAGACAATATTTTTAAAATGTCCCAAAAAGAAGAAGAAACCTTGAAGGATTATGTCTCAAGGTTCATGTTCAACCTCCAGTGAAATACTCAACACTAGTTGAATGAAGAGTCTAGGAAACATCTCTTTCTAAGAGGTGTCATTGATGGTAGCATTGAATCTCTAGATCTTATGGTGGGTGGTGATATTACTCAGAAGAGTTGGAATGACATTAAGGATATCTGCCTGAACTATTCCAGAGCTACTGTAAAGAAATGTAGAGGACTAAGAGACCTACCTCACAAGTCAACTAGTTCAGGGGTGTCCAAGGTAGAGTTGTCAAACCTGTTGTCAGACTTCAAGCAAGACATCATTAATGATGTTTATACATAGCTGGACAACATGCAGGTGAGAAGAAAGAAGGATGAAGATGATGCCATGTTGTTGAGTATTGTCCACATTGTAGAGAGAAGAAAGGAACTATCGATGCAAGTCTGTTGCAAGCCTGGAGTCATAGTCTATGCCTACTGAGTTTAAAGACATTGATGAAGATGGAGAGGTTCTATATGTTTCCCAACGAAGGCCATGGGATCAATGACCAGGTATGCCACAAGATCCTCTCCAAAATTTTAATACTAGTAGTCAATGGAAAAATCATCAACATAGTGGTTTTAATGGGTATAATAATTGGCAACAACCTCAACCAGGTTGGAAACAACCTCAGCAAGGTTGGCAACAACCTTAGCAAGGTTGGAAACAACCTCAGCAAGGTTGGCAATAGCTTTAGCAAGGTTGTAAACAACCTCAGCAAGAGTGGAAAGGGTGGCAGTAGCCTCACAATTGGAATAACCAATCTAGTCAGCAAGCTTTAATGCCACCACCTCAGTAGCAAGCTCTAATGCCTCCTCCTATAGACTCTAACACTCCCCCTAAGAAGACTCAGTTGCCAGTCTAGCCAAATCCTAATCCCAACAATGCTAAACCACCAACACAACAAAAAATCTATGCTATTTCCTTGAATGACATTTATCTAAGGTCAGGCACCACTCTTCCTTCACCGCAAAAGCCTATAATAATTGAAGTTGAAGATTCCTTAGTAGAGCAAGTGGATGTACCAATCTAGAAGACTTCTCTTATAGCTGAAGAGCCCACTTTTCCTCATAGGTTTGTAGAATAGGGTCAACCCACAGAAAACCAAGCAGTAACTAATTTTCTTAATCAATTCAAACAAATGATAGTAAAAATATCATTGCTAGATGCCATTAAGGAAGTCCCTACCTATACTAAAGCTATTAAGGAGGCCTGTATAAATCAGCTAGGGAGGAAGAAAAAGGATCCTAAAACTATTCATGTTCTAGGACAACTATCTAATCTAATATTGGAAAGGCTAACTGTACCCAAATATTTTGACCCTAGGAGTCCTGTGGTTACAGTCACCATTCAAGGAATGCAAGTCCAAAATGCTTTAGTTGACCTAGGAGCATCAATAAATGTCATGAAAAAGGAGGTATTGTCTCAACTACATATCATTGGCCTTAGAGAAACACCAACCATACTTCCTCTTGCTAATAGTTCTACTATCAAGCCAGATGGGATGGTGGAGGATGTCATTGTCACATTAAACTCTTGGGAGTATCTGGAAGACTTTGTTATCCTCTCCCAAAAAGATAACATGGGTGGGTATCATATAATCCTAGGATGACCATAGTTGGCTACTACATATGCCTATATAGCTTGTCAATCTAGAAAAATGACAATATCCAATGGTATCCATACTAAGAACCTGACTTTATACTCCCCTGCTCAGTCGTTGTTGCTAGATGATCAAATAGTTTGGCCAGATTTGGGTGATGTTGATCTAGAGGTTAATTCTATTCATCAGCTAATGATGATAGGTCAAGATCCATTTGTAGCTTCTCAAGAAGAAGATGAGATACTTTCATCCATTCTCATGAATGAGTATGGTGTAGAGTCTCAATTGTGTTCCCAAGCGAACTGTATCCTTTAACCTATATTACCACCTTTGAATACACCTCAGCATTCAGAAACCTCCCAAATCTTCCACTCATTATTTCCACATGAGGTGGATTCTTCTCCTGTTGCTTAGTTTTTCATGGTAGATAAGGTCATCAAGATCAAAGTTGGTCTAGAGAGAGAGCTAAATGTCAACAGTGCTTTATCACTTCCCCATTAAAAAATTATCTAGCAATTATCATAGGAGAACTAGCAAGCATTTTCTTGCGACTACACATATATGAAGGGACTAGATCCTAAACTCTGCACTCACAAGATCTACATCAGTCCTGAACATCAACTAGTCTATCAGCCTCAAAGGTGAGTCAATCCTATCTTGGGGAATATAGTGAGGAATGAACTGCAAAAGTTGTTAAATGTTGGTTTTATATACCCCATTTTTGATAGCCACTGGGTCTCACCCTTGGTAATAGTACCTAAGAAGGGAAGGAAATGGAGAGTTTTTGTGGATTACAGGAGCTCAATTCAGCCACTAAGAAGGACTATTTTCCATTACCATTCATATATCAAGTCCTTGATAATCTAGCTGGCAAAAAATATTTTTCTTTCCTAGATAGTTTTAGTGGTTAGAATTAGATACAAATAGCTCCTGAGGACCAAGAGAAAACAAACTTCACATGTCCATGGGGAACATTTTACTACTCCGTCTTGCCTTTTGGGTTGTGCAATGCTCTAGAAACATTCGAACGAGCTGTCATAAGTATATTTTCTGATATATCTTCTAACTGTATGGACATTTATATGAATGACTTTAATGTTTATGGGAATACTTTTGATGACGCCAAAGAAAACCTAGAAAAGGTACTCAAGAGATGTCAATACTATAACCTATCCCTAAATAGTGAGAAGTGTTTCATGTTAATGGAAGAAGGAGTTGTCCTGGGTCATTTCATCTCTTCACAAGGCATCTAGGTAGATCCAGCAAACATTGAGGTAATAATCACCTTACCCACACCTGAAAAGAATAAAGATGTACAAAGTTTCCTTAGACATGCCAGGTATTATAGAAGATTTATAAAGGATTTCAGTCAACTTGCAACACCCCTTTATAACTTATTAAAAAAGGATTTTGAATTTTCCTAGGACTCTGCATGTAATACATCTTTCCTGCAGCTTAAGGAGCTTCTCACAATAGCACTAGTTTTGAGGGGACCCAATTGAGGATTTCCTTTTCACATTCATACTGACACTTCAAATTATGCTATTGGTTTTGTACTTGGTCAGAAGGTAGACTTAGTTGAACATGCTATCTATTTCATCAGAAAATATCTGTAAGGAGTGGAGTTTAGCTACACGGTCACTGAAAATGAACTACTTGCAGTCATCTATGCTTGAATAAATTCAGGCATTATATTACTGGATATGAAATCTTTGTGCATACTAACCACTCTACTATCAAGTACCTAATGAATAAGCCTGCAATATTTGGACAGTTAGCTTGTTGGTTGCTATATATGTAAAAATTTGATATCACAATTGTAGACAAGCCTGGCAAGGCCAATGTTGTAGTTGATTTTCTCTCTCGATTGCATTTCCTTGATGATCCTACAGCTATTGATGATAGTTTTCTAGACAAACATCTATTTTTTCTATTAGCACAAAATCCCTGCTATGGAGACATTGCTAATTACTTGACCACAAGAAAGACACCAGCTCACTTCTCTGCTAAAGAAATGAAGCTTTTGGCTAAAAAAAGCTTTAACTATTCTCGAATTTTAGGATTTATATTTTATACTAGTCTTGATCAAGTCATACGTAGATGTCTAAAGGAAGATGAAACATATGATGTCTTATGAGCCTTCCATGATGAGCCCTGTGGAGTTCATTTAGCCACCAAGTCAACAACCTTTAAAATATTCACTACCAGGTACTATTGGCCAAGCTTACACAAGGATGCAACTCAGTACACAAAGAAGTATGATAAGTGTCAACACATGGGAGACCCACTAAATCAGATGAGATTCCCTTATAGCCTTAGATAGTTGTTTCCCCCTTTGATAAATGGGGGATTGACTTTGTGGGTCCTATTGAGCCCTGTTCACAAGGTAAATCCTATATTCTAGTTTGTACTAATTATGTCACAAAGTGGGCAGAGGCCAAACCCATGAAACACCCTAGGGATAACAATGTTGCCAAGTTCTTATATGAATTCATTTTTATAAGGTTTCATGTCCCTGGGGAGTTACAATCTGATTAGGGAGATCAATTTACCTCTAACCTGATAGCTACTCTGATGGAAGAATATAACATTCAGCATGGAAAATCATCTCCTTACCATCTCCAAGCCAATGGCCAAGTAGAGGTTACTAACAAGGAGCTGGAAGCCATTCTTACCAAGACCGTAGTAGTCCATAAAAAGTATTGGGCCACGCACCTTCTTGAAACTCTATGGGCATATCAAACCACCTAGAAATCTACAATAGGCTTCACTCCTTTCAATCTAGTCTATGGTTTGTCAGTTGTTATGCCTATAGAGTTTGAGCATAAGACATTAAGGACTACTCTAGAGCTTGGTATGGATCTTACTTCTACACAACAGGAAATAATTCAAAGTTTAAATAGCCTTGATGAGTGGTGTAAATTTGCATTGAATAACACTGAACTAATCCAGCATCAACACAAGCAATCACATGATAAGTTTATCAAGGATAAAATGTTTGTAGTAGGAGATTGGGCACTTCTTTATGATTCAAGGTATCAAAACAATCCAGGGAAGTTTTAAACTTGCTGGTTAGGACTGTATGAGATTGTTGTGTTTCCTAATGGCGTGGTCCAACTATCTACTATTGATCCTATTTGATTCAAGTTACTAGTCAATGGTCAAAGGTTGAAGTTGTACCAAAAATTATAGAGTAAAGCAGAGTTCCTACAGCAGTTCTCTTCTGCCATTGGTGATATCTCTCCTACAGCCTCTAGAAATGAACCTCATGCTCATTTAAGTTCTCTTTAAAATTTCTCTTCAACCCATAATAAATGCTTTCTTCATGAAAGTGATTTCTCCACAATAAATTCCACTTCATTTCTTCTCTTTCACCCATCCATTTCATAATTCTTCACCAATGGATAATGACAGCTGATGCCCTCAGCAAAATTTTAGGTTTGTACACTGTCCAAGGTATTTATTCCTTCTTTTTTTTCAAACTTTTAGCTATGCCTCGTCACATGCGCAATTGTGGGACCAATTGCCAAATTAAGCTGGGGGGAAGATATATATCATTTTTCTTGTCTTATGTATTCATAAAATCTTTATATTTATTCTTTTATCTTATCTATACTTTACACACTTATTGCCATGATTTGACAATCTTAAGGAGTTATGTGCTATGATTTTATTTCACACATATCATGCTAAGGTGGCAAGTACATGCTAGTACAAAGTCTATAGCTATGTAATTATGAGCAATTAATGTGTGAGATATTCTCTATTTGCACTCATATTTGCTTGGGAGCTCATTTCTAAAATAATAGAACTTTTTGTATTCAAAATTTTCTTGTAACTTGCTATTTCAAAAACTCCTTGTTAGAGCCTTGTTTTAGTGTGTTTCAAAATTCCTACAAGCTTGTTCTGGGTAATTTGAAAATCTAAAGATGGGCCACAACCTTGTCTGGTGTGAACCCATAGTGCATGGTATTTTTTTAGATGATCAAGCTTGCATGTCACACTTCCAAGCAAGAGGATGGCTTGATCACATTCTGAGGCTCACCAATTGGGATGGTGAGGTTGCATCACAGTTTATGAGCACATTGAGGGAAGGAGTGGCCACGGTCCAGGGTTTAACGGTACTATTTTCATAGGAAGTAGTGGTTGATGCCATGGGTTTTCCATAGGAAGGGAAAGAATTCTTAGAAAGCCTTGATCTAACAATGTCTAGGGCCCAGTTTACCCTGCACTCAGACCCACCTCTAGAAGTTGATAGGAAGCAAGGTATGTATAGAATATCTTTACTAGAACTATTTAGGAAGTGTACGGTCTATATTATCAAGTATTTCACTTGTGAGGGATGGTATTCATACTTGCATTTTGTTCATTTCACATTTTTAAGTTATCTTTGGCATGAGAATAGACCCATAAATGTTCCCAGCTTTATGTTTAACATTTTTAAGAAGTAGGCTACTTTGGTACAAGAAGGTAAACTTAACTCTATTTCACATCATTGTTTGTTTAAGATAATTGTTGAAAAGGCCCTGAGAGAACAATTAGAATTATATTGGGAAGAATTTATATCGCAAGGATTTAAAGAACCAACCCCAGAGCCTATTGAGTGAAGAGTTGGGAAGCGAATTCAAACTAACAAAGGGGTTAAGAAAATTATTGAAGAACTTGGACCAGGACCTTCCTCTAAGAATAAGTCTAGGGTTAGGAATCCTAAAGATTCCCCTGAGCTCTCTACTTATGGTTTAGTCCTGAATGAGGAAGAAGGGAACACCTCTACCGAGAATTCTACTCCTATTTTAGAAAGGGTTTCCCAAAGAAATGTAGATAAGAAAAGAAAATCTATTCTTGGTTCTTATCAGAAAATAAAGGAACAGTCTCCAATAGCCACAAGTGCTTCTAGGAAGTGGAAAACCCCTGAGAAAAAGGAAGAAATTCCATTGAGAAGGAGTAACAGGAGAAAGAAAAATATGATTGCGGACATACCACTAGAAGGGTCAGCTTTTGAACCTGAAGCCTCTGAACAAAAGGAAGAAGAACCTAGGAATATTTAGTAGGAATCACTTGAGAAGCCTCCTAAAATTGAAAAAGAACAAGTTCCTGCAAAGAAAATGAATGAGGAATATATAATAATTGGTGATGACTCTAGCTTTGGCGAGCAGGCTTATATATTCCAAAGAAGAGGTTCATCCTCTAAGGGTTCTTAGAAAATTGATAGTTACAGTGACTTAGAAGATGATATGTCTGAGGGACAATTTTTCAGTGGGAGCAAATGAACTAGAACCACCACCTATAGAGGAAGAGAAGAATTTGTATGAAGAAAACCGTGATGTTGATATGGATCTTGTTAATAAAGTAGTGGAGCAGGTTTTAAGTGAGGGTTTGGATGCATTGGCCTCTACTACACAACAATGTTGTAACACTGAGAGATCTATGGTGGTATGGATAAATCTGATGGAAGGGATAAGTTTCAAAAATGGTAAGTCCCCTATTCTTCATTCAGTAGAAAATTCTAGTATCAGTTCTATGTCATATAAGTTTTTTTCTCTATCTTTATTATCAATCATTTTTCAATTATCCAAGCAATTGGTTTTAGAAAGGGAACAATGGAAACAACAAAGGAAAGAATTGAATAGGGTTATAGATCAGCATTATTAGGAGACTCATGAATAGGAAGAAAAGGTAGAACAATTACATGAAAAACTCAATAGAGTAACATCCCTTATTCCTGAGTTAATGAACTACAGGTCGCTGTCACCTGTATATTCCCTATTCCTAAAGGAAAAGTTGTTGAATTACCAAATGACTTGCATTATACAAGATAGATCCCCATTGTTGCAAGAACCTCTTCATTTTTCCCAGGCCTTTAGCAATTCTCATGCAGCCATTAAGAATTTACTGTGTGAGTTCTTTCTCCATAATTCAGCAGTCCCAAATGATAGAACCTGGAATCCCTTACTTTATGTTGGGGATATATAGTTGAGAGCTCTTATGTCCTGGGTTTAGAATGAAATCAGTCGGGAAGCCCAAGCCAAGATATATAGAGAGTTGGAGGAGAAAATTCTACTCTACCTGAGGCCAAAAATTAAGGACCCTAAAACCTATTATTATTACTAGTTACAAATTGCACCTTCAAATTTAGGCAGTAAGCTCATTTACCCACTTTTAAATGTAGCATTTGATGAGTATGAGAAGCTAGCTAATTCTAAGTTGTCTGAAGTAATGAATGCCATTTAGTGGCATTGGATAAATTTAACCAAAGAACTAAGAGATAAGGAGCCACATTCACCCCTTAATTTTGACATGGCAAATAGGCGTGCACCTTGGTACATCTCTTTGGGGAGAGTAAGATAGAGCTTGTGGATTCCTCTCACATTCTAGCTGCCTTTAATCATTTCCCCCTATTAGAAAATTAAAAAAGCATAGACATTTATGATATGCAATGGGAGGTGGATAGGTGGGAGAAGCATAGGGAAACCAAGGGGTTCTTCTGGAGTTTTGCAAAAGGAGCCAGCAAGTAGAAATCAACTGCCGACTATAGGATGACAGCCAAACTCAAGAACTTTATGTTTTCTATGACACCAACAAAAGGTTAAGCTGGGGGGTAATGATGAGCCCATTATATGGTTATTTTGTTTATGATTTTTTGGTTTAGACTTGAAGTATTTCATGGGTTTTCATAAACAATATTCATACTTTCTATGTTCCTATGCTATGACTATGTGTGTATTTGGTACTTTTAAGAATAAAGAAATACACTGAATATATATATATATATATATATATATATATATATATATATATATATATATATATATATATATATATATATATATATATATATATATATATATATATATATATGTATATATATATATATATACATATACATATATATATATATATATATATATATATATATATATATATATATATATATGTATATATATATATATATACATATACATATATATATATATATATATACATATACATATATATATATATATATATATATATATATATATATATATATATATATATATATAGATACATACATACATATATATATGTATGTATGTATGTATATATATATATATATACATATATATATATATATATATATGTATATATATATATATATATATATATATATACATATATATATACATATATGTATGTATATATATATGTATATATATATATATATATATATATATATATATATATACATATATATATATATATGTATGTATATATATATATTATGTGGATATTATGATAAAATCTGGTATTTCTTTCCTCTCTGCATTAATGGGGTAGTGCTTGTAGCCATGTGATGAGGATACACTAAAGTAGGAAAATTAATTATGAATCTTCATCTTGGATTTGTGTTGTGGGTTTTGGTGTGCTAATCTTTAGCAGGGAAAGATAAGTCAATAGGAAATCAAGACTCAGCATCGAAGTAGCTTTATCAAGATAAATAACTTCTTTCAAGGTTCATTATGGTTCGACTACTTCCAATCAGTAGCAATTATTGTTGCAGACCAAGTTAATTCAATTACCGAGTGTTTTGGAGGAAATCCAATGCTCGTGCATTCCTATATTCCTATGATTTGAATTTTGTTTACTCCTGCGTTTAATGTCTTGTAATTGAAATTTGTTGTATCCATGAATTGGAGGATCCTAGTTCTTAGGAGTTTTGTTTTCTAGTTGTTTAAATAAGCTAGAGCTTGTGATTCTTGGTTAGCTAGATGTTCAAGGAATCCTTTTTGTAAACCAACAAGTAGAGAATACAATCTTGTTATTTCATCCTGTTACTTGATGTTTCCATGAATGAATAAATGATATTTTCAGACTTCAGTATTTAATTTTTCAATTCAGTCACTCTTCCATGGGGGCCGACGTGGAAGGTGAACTTAGTCTATGCTTAATTAGGAATTAGACTTTAATTTCCTTGGAGTAGTTATATTTTGTTGCTCCTGCAGCCACTGGTAGTAGAACCATTGGTTGTTTCCCTACAGCATAGACGTACAGCTAGGTTTAGCATTTGCAACATTATCTTAAGTTCTAAATTTAAGTTATTATTTCCATTTCTAGTGTAGATTTCCAACAACATTTTCTTTACTTTAGTTATAATGACTTCAAAGGCATATTAGAGCATATACTTTGCAGTCACCATTTCAAGTCTACACTCCCAGATTGATAAATTAAATGAGTTCAATACACTATCTTAAGTATGACACCTGATGATGTTTAACCATAGAATCATTGTAAAAGGATGTCCAATCCTTTACTACTAAGATATTATATTTGTAGGATTTGAGCAATACAAATCCACAAAACCCGAAGATCACCTGCATACAAAAACCTATTACAAGGAAGTAGAGACAAGAAGAGGGCAAGGGTTTGACTCAAAAATATGAAGAATAAAATATCCTCAAATAATGAATAAATTAAATGTAGAATGGATCATCCTTATAAAGGAGATTAAAAGCCTTGAAAGGCAAACCCTAGTGCATGTAATAATTAGTTTAACTATTACATGACTAATGCATGCAAGTTTATATTTAAACCAACTAGTGCATGTGCATTTAACTAAAGAAAAATGAGTTGACATCTTAAGAAGGGAGTAAAGTTAATTAATATAATTACTACTTTACTCTAACAATATTAACCAGTCAATCCTCAGCTACCATCCTAAGCCCTTCTTCCCTCTCCAGTTCTTCAAGCCTCTACAAGATATCTAGATCAATAAAGTCTACAACATTGTGTCCATCCATGATATCAAGAATATCATCTTCTTTCCACTCTTCATTTTCCAAATACACCACTTCTTCAAGCTTGTAGAGTAGTGCACAATAATATAAGCACAGGACCCCGAAACATCAAGGAAAAATAAAACAGTCACCTTCAAATGAGCCAAGGAAATAATACTGAGCATCTCGATGGTGTTCCTATCCTCCAAGGGGTGGTCCAAAATACCAGGGGTATCAATAACCTGTACCTCAAGTACTTATAATCAATATGCTTGACAAATAGAGACTTAGTAGTAAAAACATAAGGTTGCACATCCACATCTGCCCTAGTAATCTTATTAATAAAAGAACTCTTGCCAATGTTAGGGTACCCACAGATCAAAATAATCCTGGTATTTCAACATATGAAGATTGAACCGGGTTGGGTTATTACATTTCCTTCTCAGTTTGTATTGACTGAAGTTAAGTCTGATACATTTTTTAATTGGAAGTTTGTGATATGAAATTGTTATCATGGTTATTTGAGTAAACCTTTATGAATGACCTGAATACAATGCTTTCTTGTTTAAACTAAACCATTCATATAACAAATACAAGACATTACAAATTGACTTCAGAAAACAATTTTAGTCAAAGTGTTTAGAAAATACATTCAGATCAATCTTAGGATATTACAAGGTATAAATCCAATTGGTGTCTCTTTGGTTGGTTACAATGTTGTCCTATCATTCATGGTGGAAGATGTCAAGGATAATTTTGTAACTTCATGAAATATGCAAGGTACCACAGTCCATGGAGACATTATTGTTAAAAACTTAAACATGATTCTGATTTTCTAAGTTTGACCAGCAGTTCTTTGTCCATGGAAAATCAAAATTTAGTGGTGTGTGGTGAATCTAAAGATGGAAGGAAAGAAAAGTCCCAAATTTTGAATTTGGACAGTAGAGGCTCCTTTCCTCATTCTCACAAGTTTGTAGATTTATCACATGGATTAATCAGTAAAGAAGAGGCATCTAGCATTGGTATTCAAGATATAAAGGTTGGGCCTGACCATTGCACAAAAAAGGTTCTTGTATCCATTTAAAATTTGTCACTAGGGTATGACCATAATTCTAAGTTCATAAGAGTGACATAACTCCACTACCTCAAGATATGGTAGCCTTTGGTCAAGAAGAGAACAATGATTTACATCATATATTTGAGGGTACACATGGTGCAAGCATGGGACATGATAGGAACAATACAACTCATCATAATTAATAAAATAACTCTTGCCAACATTAGGGTACCCACATATCAAAATAGTCCTTGTATTTGGGTCAATAGATGGAAACCTTTCCATATACTACCTCACCTATTTGAGGTAAGCCAAACTTGGTCCAATTCTCTTAACAATGGTACACATCTATCCAAGTGTAGCAACCTTCGAAGATTTGCAGTGGTAAAGAGAATCCCCATATTTTATTAGCCTAACATAGTCTTTGGCCACTTTGGCAATGAGAACCTCAAAATAGAGAAAAGAAACTTAGTAAAACTAATCTATGCCATTTTTTGTGAGGGTACAGTCGTGAGAAGTGCCTCTCAAACCTCTCCAAACATGTAAGAGTGTCTTTAAATACTTTATTGATCTCTTCTAAATATTAACCAAATCAAACCTACATTTGAATCCACACACAATAACCCAAAATGAAGGGTTTTGTATCCTTTAATGAATCTCAGTCACTGGTAATGCATGGACAGTCAAACCACTAGTCTATAAAGCATTCAATAAGTGAATATGAATGTTTGAAAACTATTCCTTACTGCATAGTGGAAAGAAAAAACCAAAACAAGACTTTCACACCTTTAAGATCATTGATTTCAATTAGAAACCTTTAACTCTCTTCAAACTCACAATACGTTGCATGTGTAGTAAAAAACTCATGAGATTCTAAAGAAGGCCTCACTCATAATCAGCCAAATCTTCCTTGTACCACACCAAAAAATATGTGATAACTATGTCTCCTCCAACCTTAATTGTTTAAGAATTCATAATATCAGATAAAGTATGTCTTACAATGAAGATTTGTCTGACAAATAACAAGTCTTCTTTAGTATCTTATAATATCATGCTAAACTGATAGAGGTGTTATCTGCATTTAATCTACCAATTACTAATTGATTAAGCATATTATTACTATACTTAATGTTCCATTTAAATGCATTTAACACAAAAAACAAATTTACAAAACTAAACCAATGGCATGTTGACAACAAAGGTGTAATAGAACTCCCAACAATTCTTAAACATATTTTATCTGATATGATGAATTCTTAAACAATTAAGGTTGGAGTAGACATAGTTATCACACACTTTTTTGTGTGGTACAAGGAAGATTTGGCTAGGTCAAATCTTCCTTCGTGCTAGCAATCTACAGAATTAGACCTTTATTAACAATTCATCATATCAGATAAAGTATGTTTAAGAATTGTTGGAACTAGTCCTTTGATGTATATTAAACAAAATAGAATTTTCTCCATATTATTATCATTCTATTTCTTTGTTGTAAACATGCCATTGGTTCAGTTTTAATCTACTGGTGTCATTCCCTAGCCCATGCTTTATCTCCGTTATTTGATGTTATTGATTCTTGTGCTCAAGCACAATTCACTATTTTGAAATGTTGACTGTGGTTATCAAATGGAAAAAATAGAAATTGTCAATCACATAGCATTTCACTATTGTATGAGTGGATTATGCAGGAACGGTTAACATTAAACAAGGAGCAAACTCCCCAACACATCTTGGAAACCATTGAATTCAATAATAAATTAAACCTAACACCAATACTATTCCTTCCATTCACTTCTACCAAGAATACAGCATTTAATCCATTCAACATTACATATAATCATTAAACAGTTACATTTCCTAACTGTGTACAGGAATAGTCACGACCAAATGATCAAAAGTACTTTCACCCTTGCATAAGCTATTCAAAAATTCAAGTAAAATGAGAAATATGCTATATCAAATCATTCATATTCATAGTGTATCATCTTAAAATAGGTCCCCACCTTTGATCTAGCTTTTTCCTCATTTTCCACTTCTTTTCTACACTTGATTCCTTCATTCTAGGTGAAATTAGGGTTAGGATCCTGAGGATTTTCCTTAATTTCCCTCTTCTATGGCTCTATTTTCTAGGTAGGACTTACAAATAGGTCCTCTTTTCCTTCATCATGTTCATCATAGGATTTTTTACCTCTCCTTGGCACTCTACCTTATTCTGACATCATTTCTAGGTCTTTGGGCACTCCTGGGACCTCCTGTTTCTGATTTTGGCATCTCTGGACTGAGACCCTGAGATCTATAACCTCAAGGTCAATGAAGACCTAAAGGGGTCAATGATGACCTAAAGTGGTCAAATTCAACCTCAACTCTAACCTAGGTCAGGTTCAAGCTTGTCTTTGACCCTGGGTTCAAGTTTCAAGGTCCCGTGATCTCTAGATGTCAGGTTTCGAAAAGAATTGTTTTCCCGGTTCCGGGTCGGCTGTTTTGGTCTCTAAAATGGTAGAATATTAAATTATATTTAATTTAGGTCCATTCCTAAAGGTTTGAGGCCTAATTGGAATTTAATTCCCCAAGGTGGCCCCTCTAGAGGATTGTGCCCTAGATCACTATAAAAGGAAGCCTTCCTCTCTCATTTTCACATACACTCATCCATTATCAAGAGAAAGATCTCTCCATCAAGTTTTGCAATCTCCTCTTTCAAGATCTCAAGGTGATCAATCAATAATCTATTCAAGAAAGTATCCATTCAAGCATTCAAGTCCTCTTCTCCATCCAAGTTCTCCATTGAAGATCAAGGATTCAAGCATTCAATCCATTGAAGAGATTTGGTTCAAGCATTCAAGATTCATCATTCAAACCCTAGATCTAGCCATCATGATGGTGTGATCTTCCTTCAAGATCCTTTTGTTCATCTTCAAGATCCATTCATTCTTCCCTCAAAGTGGATTCCAAGCATACAATCATGGAGGTTTGATTTACATTTATTGATGTTATGTTCAAGCTTTCATATTAACATACTTGATTACATTTCAAATACAATTTTCATATCTACTTCTACTACTTGATAGCATTCTCAATTTCAATTCCATTATTAAGGTTGATTCCAAACTGAGGTTTGACTAAGGCAAACCCCTACCCCAACAAACAAAACCATTTTTCTTGTAGGTATAGGTGCGGAACTACGGATCTGAGCTTGGATTTGGATACCCTTTTTGCTGAACTTTTGAGATCTGCGAACAAGGTCAAAGTCGACCTTCAAAATAAAAATGTATCCTTTGACCTTTTATGAGGGTCAAAGACTACTTGCTATTGGAACGATAAAAGATTTCTAGGTTTTCTCCATCTTGGCATTTCCAGTCCGAAATAGGTTGTAGAATTACCTTAAACTGTACACAGGCACTAGAAAATAGGTATTTCAAAATTAATTCCATCATGAGGTATGTATCTTATTTTATCTAATTTCAAGCATTCTATCCCTTACAATTCAAATGTATGTGTAAAATATTGGTTTTTGGGGTCTCTTTTATGTGCAAACCATTGTTATAGGACCCCATCGATATTTTATCCTTTTACATTTTGGTGAACCCGTGATAGACAACTCTTTCTTTTTGGTTTTAGATCTCCCTTTGTATTACCTTGTGTGTTCACCTTCATTATACATTTTGGTGAGCCCAACAAGCGTACCCCCTATCTTTTGTGGAATTAGATGCCCTATTGTGTTTGATTTTCTTTTCATGCTTATAAGTTTCGTTTGAATGCATTGGGATATATCTAGATCTATTTTCTATACATTATCATGTTGCACAAGTTGTTTCAAATATTTTCCAAACATTCTTCTATAACTTTTGGGATTACACAACATTCTCCTCTTACCTTAACATTGCATGATGTTACACCTAGAAAGACTTTATCTAGTGCGTGTGATGTTGCTTTGTCCTCTTTTGAATTTCCTTGTAAGGATATATTAGAGAAATAAGATGACTTTAATCTATCTCTCCATCATATTTCTCTTTATGGAGATGAGTTGAGGATTGATGTTAATTCTTCTCCTAATACATGTCTTTTATATGAGCCTACTTTTGAATATAATTTACCTTCTTTCCCCTCTAGGGATCCTGCAATGTGCCTTATTTGTAGGGATGATAATCATCCTATTTGGGATGAACCTTTTGATTTGGATGTTGATTACTCTCTTCCTCATGACACCATTGTGGATGATCCCTTGGATAAAGACATTGATTTATCCCCTCCTCGTGAAGAAGCTTTGATACAAGAGGGTGATTTATTAATGGATGACATATTAATACATGGTGATAACTCTTTTTCTAAAACACATGTAGACATTTTAGTGAAATAAGATGATATTATAGATGTTTTACCTCTATTTGGGATTCCTTCTAGTTATGAGGCATTAGCGGAGAATGATATAAATTCCCTTAATGATCTCCCTCTTAGTGATGAACTTATGGAGAATCAAGATCTTACCTCATCTCCTCCTAGGATGTCTTCTTTTCTTCCTTTTGGTGAATCTATCTATAGTGTTGAGACAACTAATATGGTTTATCCCAAACCCTTGTTGACTGTCAAAGGTTTCCCTTGCATTACTATCAAAGGTAAACCTATGGATCCTTTCAATGATCAAGATTCAATAGCTCAAACATATCATACAAGGAATAACCCTCAACCTAATCCGGTGGTTTCTACTTCTTTTCCACCTTCTCAACCTATTATTCCTCCTCCACCTCATCTTCCTAGCAAGGAGTATGATTTGATAACCCAATTGCAAAATACTCATGCCAAGATTTCTTTATGGGAGCTTCTTCAAACTTCACCTACCTACTATGAAGCCTTGCAAAAAGCTCTAGCAACTCTTCCCACTCCACCTCCTAATCATGAGAATATCAATAACTTCTTACAATGCATGCATGCTACCCCGGGTCCTCCTGACATTGTATTTACTCAAAAGGATTTACCTTCTATAGAAGTTCAAAATTAATATGATGCTCTTATGGTTTCTATTTCTATCAATAAAAGTATCATTCGTAGGACCTTGATTGATAATGGATCTAGGCTTAATGTTTGTAGCATGGACATGCTCAAAGTGATTAATGTCGATCTTTCAACTATTCAACCTGACAATGTTCATATACATGGCTTTGATAACATTGCTAAGAACACTTTAGGCATCATTAACTTACCTATCAAAGTAGGACCGTTCATCCTGAATATACCTATTCATGTTATGCCTGGACCTCTCAACTATAACCTTCTTTTGGGTAGACCTTGATTGCATAAGATTCATGTCATTCCTTCTACCCTTCACCGTAAATTCAAGTTTATACATAGCAACAAGATGTATTCTCTTCATGTGGATGATGTGCCTAATCCTTGTCTGAATATTCAATCCCACACTACTCCTATTCCTAATAGTAATCCTTCTTCCTCTAATGCTCTTCTTGACGATGATTGGGGAACCTTGGATTTTACTCCTACCTTCATTGGAGAGTATAAGGTTTCCTATCTTGATTTTATGAAGAAACAAAGAGAATTTGAATAGCGATTTTTTACTTCTAAAGCCCTTCATAATAACTTTATCCCCACTTCTACCCACAATGAATCTGTCAAGTCTACTAAGGATGATATTATGACTGCTAAAGTTCCATTGACTCCTTTTGATATGGCCTCATGTTATGGTCTTGGTTATCATTTCCTAGTTAAACAAGGATTTAATGGTCAAGGATGTGGTAAGCATAAATAGGGAATTCAAATGCCCTTACACACTGGGGGGCATGAACATTCTTATGGATTGGGATTTAATCCTCAACAACAAATCAATGTTAACAACATTTCAAATAATACTTTAAAACATGATGAACCTATGAAGGAATTTAACCAAGAAGTTCTTTTGCCTAAACTCCTTCATGCTAAGATGATTACTAGACCTAAATGCAAAAATAAATGTAGTCCACACTTGAAAACTCTTCCTTTTTGTTTGTATCATAGATTTCATAATCACTCTACTAATGAATGTCAAGCTTTACATTATAAGATTAGGCAGCTCATTGATAGTAAGGTTATTTATATATCATGTGACAATGAGTTGTATTTCAATCCTATTTTCTCTAAATAACATTTATGTTCCTATTATGGAGTTCCACATTATTTAAACAATATTAGCCTAATCCTTAGGGGCTCTTTGTCTTGTATAGTGTTACAAGAGATATAATAGGTCCCCTTTCATCTTTGTTCCTACACTTGGGGGGTAAGGATGTCATCTCCTTCTTTTCTGTCTTTCCAAGATTCACCTATTTCCTTGGTTAAGTAGTATATATCTATTATGTGATATCCAATTATACATGAAAATTTTGGTTTCCATTGAGGATCTTTTTCCTTGATCACAACTGATTTCATTGTTTGACATTGGGTTTCCATGGTTGATATATATCTCACCTTGGAAATTGAACATTGTGATATCCCTCACAAGGGTTACTTTTTAACTTCTTGCATGATATCTCTTTGCATTCATCCCTTCCATGGCCTCATAGGAGTTGTGACCTTCTTGGCTTGGACTATGTGTTGTTTGTGGATATTGTCTTGATGTTGAAGAAGGCTTTATCCTTGTTCTTTTCTTTCCTTAACATGTCAAAATAGTATGTTTTTTCCATATTAAGGACGGGGGCATATATACGGCCTCCCTCATTCTATATTATGCATTTATGTTCTAACCTTTTGTTTTACAGCATGCTAAATCTTGGAAGGTAACACACATAAGTTGCTAAATCCTGAAGAGACACATTTTTCAATTTTCAATATGCTAAATCTCGGAAGGTAACACACATAAGTTTCTAAATCCTGAAGAGACACACATTTTTCAATTTTCAATATGCTAAATCTTGGAAGGTAACACACATAAGTTTCTAAATCTTGAAGGGACACACATTTCCAATTTCAAATATGCTAAATCTTTTGAAGGTAACGCACATAAGTTGCTAAATCCTGAGGAGACACACATTTCATATTCATAGTGAGACAAGAAGGTGGATCTATGGGTATTCCAGAAGCCATTAGAAGACACATTACAATTGCAAGCATAGTTTATTGGTGAACCTATTGGGCTCTCCCTCCAGGGTTATTCATGGTAAGGTGGGCATCTTACTGGGCGAGGTAATCACTTTCTCCTTTCTCTCTTTTCGCTTTCATGATAATAGGACTAGATCATGAAGCTATTTTTTTATAGTGTTTCTCTTGTCTTTCTTATGTAATCATTTATGATTTTATGATAGCTTTCCAAATATGATATTAGTATGAGAAATATTTCTTAGTGAGGTTTCTTATGCTAATTGATTTGGGTTATTTAGTACTAACCCCTGTTCTTTTGATTTTCTCTTTTCACACCCTCGTACATGTATATTGAGTTAGAATCCTTAGCCTAGGGACTTTTGTCCTTAGATAAGTGTTATTTTATCTTGTTTTGAATCCACTTGGATCTCCTCTTTCTTCTCCTTTACCAAGAGTTTGCATCGAGTCCATACTCTTGCTAAAGTGGGGGCTTAATGTATTGTCTTAAAATGGAAGCACTTCCATGTAAAGGGTTTTTAGCCCTATGAGTAGGTGTTTGGGATCATTTCAAGCACCTTGAATGGGTCCCTAACTTTTATCTATCTTTTTCACCATTTTCCACTTCTTTCCTGCACTTGATTCCTTCATTCTAGGTGAAATTAGGGTTAGGATCGCAAGGATTCTCCTTAATTTCCCTCTTCTATGGCTCCATTTTCTAGGTAGGAATTAAAAATAGGTCCTCTTGGACTTCATCATATTCATCATAGGATTTTGTACCTATCCCTGGCACTTTACCCTATTATGACATCATTTCTAGGTCTCAAGGCACTCCCGGGACCTCCTATTTCTGATTCTGGCATCTTTGGACTGAGACCCTGAGATCTATAATCTCAATGTCAATGAAGACCTAAAGGGGTCAAATTCAACCTTGAATCTAACCTAGGTTAGGTTTGAGCTCATCTTTCACCCTGGGATCAAGTTTCAAGGTCCCGTGATCTCTGGATGTTGGGTTTCAAAAAGAATTATTTTCCCGCTTCCGGGTTGGCTGTTTTGGTCTTCAAAATGGTAAACTCTTAAATTATAATTAATTTAGGGCCATTCCTAAATTTTTGAGGCCTGATTGGAATTTAATTCCCCAAGGTGGCCACTCTAGAGGATTGTGCCCTAGATCACTATAAAAGGAAGACTTTCTCTCTCATTTTTACATCCACTCATCCATTATCAAGAGCAAGATCTCTCCATCAAGTTTTGCAATCTCCTCTCTCAAGCTCTCAAGGTGATAAAGAAAGCATTCATTCAAGAAAGTATCCATTCAAGCATTCAAGTCCTCTTCTCCATCCAAGTTCTCCATTGAAGATCAAGGATTCAAGCATTCAAGCCATTGAAGGGATTTGGTTCAAGCATTCAAGATTCATCATTCAAACCTAGATCTAGCCATCATGATGGTGTAATCTTCCTTCAAGATCCTTTTTTTCATCTTCAAGATCCATTCATTCTTCCCTCAAGGTGGATTCCAAGCATACAATCATGGAGGTTTGATTTACATTTGTTGATGTTATGTTCAAGCTTTCATATTAACATACTTTATTAAATTTTAAATACAATTTGCATATCTATTTAATATCATAGCTTCATTGTTAGATCTACTTCTACTACTTGCTAGCATTCTCAATTTCAATTCCATTATTAAGGTTGATTCCAAACTAAGGTTTGACTAAGGCAAACCCCTACCCCAACAAACAAAACCATTTTTCTTGCAGGGATAGGTGTGGAACTGAGGATCTGAGCTTGGATTTGGATACCCTTTTCGCCAAACTTCTGAGATCTATGAACAAGGTCAAAGTTGACCTTCAAAATAAAAATGTATCCTTTGACCTTTTATGAGGGTCAAAGACTACCTACTGTCATAAAGACAAAAAATTTCTAGGTTTTCTCCGTCTCAACATTTCTAGTCTGAAATAGGTTGTAGAATTACCTTAAACTGTACACAGGCACCAGAAAATAGGTATTTGCAAATTTATTCCATCATGAGGTATGTATCTTATTTTATCTAATTTCAAGCATTCTATCCCTTACAATTCAAATGTATGTGCAAAATATTGGCTTTGGGGTCTCTTTTACGTGCAAACCATTGTTCTAGGACCCCATCCACATTTTACCCTATTCACATAGTAACCATTTAAAGGATCATTTTGTCAATGAACCCTCTGACTATACTCCTATGGGAGAGACTGGCAATATACATGAAATTTACATTTTTTATTACTAAAAGTGGTTTGCATAGTTTCATAATTTTAAGAGTGACATTGTGGTAGAAGAAGTATTTAAAGATATTTACATGTCCCCTATCCATCAAATCAAGACTATAGGTGATGAAGACCATGTTGAGGATGAGGGGAGTCTTAATCATGGAGGGGCATAAGATGAATTTGTCTTGAGAGATGGGGAAGTAATTTTGGAAAATAGAACAATCAAGAAAAATAAATCTAAGTCCAAAAAGATAAATAAGGGAAGAAAGAGGACAAGAGGGTGGAAGATTGTTTAGTGCTTATTGGAATATGTTGAGAATAGAAAAGACTAGATAAAGTTAAGATCTAGGAGAGACTTGTTCTCTCTTGGAAAGAAATGAATCTCATAACATGGAATTTTAGGGGTTGCAATTCCCCTAAGTAGAGACGTTTAATCAAAAAGTATTTTGAGACAAAACATGGAAGTTTAGGGGTTGCAATCACTTGCAGATCTTAGTGTTTTTGTTTAATGTTTATGGTCTGATTAAAACATAAGAGAAGAAGGAAGTTTGGAACAACATTTCAGAATCCATAAATGGTTCTGGAAAATGGTGGCAAACTATTGGAAGATTGTACTTGTTATTTAAGGAAATATGGGTTTCAATTGTTCAAAAAATTATAGTATATCAAGAATAAGTGGATAAAATTGATTTCTTAACTAAAAAGGACTTGTAACAAAAATATGAGGAAATTCTAGCCAGAGAAGAAATCTATTGACGCCAAAAATCTAGAGAGAATTGGCTGAAATATGAGGACTGCAATACATTGTTTTTACATAGTTTGGTCAAGGATAGACCATTAATTAATAGAATAGCTTCAATAAAGAATGAAGTTGGTCAGCAAGTTGTGGAATCAAATGCAATCAAAAAGGAACTGGTAGACTTTTACTCATCACTATGGTCATCATAGGATGGAGTGATAGTAGAGAGATATATAAGGATGGTTGATAGTGTTCCTTGAGGGAAGGGGGATTGTGAAAGAATTGTTATCATTTTATTGTGTATTTCCAATAGGTTTGGATGCAGGGTAGACCAGGAGAATGAAGGCTCACTCACTGATTGCATGATAACCCAATTTTGAAGGGTCACTGGTTGAGGGGATAGTCAAGGTCCAGATGATCGGGCCATTGGAGGACCCTATTTCTTTGTATTAATTTCTATTAAAATTGGATGCATGGATTTCTTATGAATTATCAGCTACTATGTATCCTGCAACTGCATCCATAAATCTGCATATACTTCTCTAGGGTTCTAAGCCACTTAGGGATCAAAATAGAGAAAATAAATCAAAATCATTCTTTGTCCTATTTCCTTTTTAAAAAGTCTCAACTATCAATGATACAATACATTTGATGCCCTAAGCTATCAATACAAATGTCGCCTAGCTAGAAGCTCATGGGTTGTCCATTTGATAACCACAGTCTACATTTCAAAAAAAATTGATAACCAATAACATCAAATAATAGAGTTAAAGTATAGGCTAGGGCATGACACCAGTAGAATGTGGTCATTTCAGTGAGCATCTTAGCAACATACAATGGATTCATTAAAATGGTGTCAACCTATTCAAAGATTGTACTTGTTATTTAAGGAAATATGGGGTTTCAATTGTTTAAAAAATTATACTATATCAAGAATAAGAGGAAGTGTTGGAACCAAATTTATTTCAAGGATATATTTGTGGAAAAAAATAATGGATGGGCAGCTAGAGGTTTTAAAAAATAAGGTGATTCAAGAAGGTATGGATAAAATTGATTTCTTAGCTAAAAATGACTTGTAACAACAATATGAGGAAATTCTAGCCAAAGAAGAAATATATTGACGCTAAAAATCTAGAGAAAATTGATTGAAATATGAGGACTACAATACAATGTTTTTCCATATTTCGATCAAGGAAAGACCATTAATTAATAGAATAGCTTCAATAAAGAATGAAGTTGGTCAGCAAGTTTGGAATCAGATGCAATCAACAAGTGGTAGACTCATACTCATCACTATGGTCATCACAGGATGGAGTGATAGTAGAGAGCTATATAGGGATGGTTGACAGTGTTCCTTGAGGGAAGGGGGATTTTGAAAGACTTTTTATCATTGTATTGTGTATTTCCAATATGTTTGGATGCAGGGTAGACCAAGAGAATGAAGTATCACTTACTGATTGCATGATAACCCAGTTTTGAAGGGTCACTAGTTGAGGGGACAGTCAAGGTCCAGATAATTGGGCCATTGGAGGACCCTATTTCTTTGTATTAATTGCTATTAAAATTGTATGCATGTATTTCTTGTGAATTATCAGTTGCTATGTATCCTACAACTGCATCTATAAATCTTCATATACTTCTCTAGGGTTCTAAGCCACTTAGGGATCAAAATAGAGAAAATAAATCAAAATCATTCTTTGTCCTATTTCCTTTTAACAAAGTCTCAACTATCAATGATACAATACATTTTATGCCCTAAGATATCAATAAAAATGGCACCTAGCTAGAAGCTCACGGACTATCCATTTGATAACCATAGTCAACATTTCAAAATAATTTGATAACCAATAACATCAAATAATGGATTTAAAGCATAGGCTAGGGCACGACACCAATAGAATACAGTCATTTCAGTGAGCATCTCAGCAATATACAATGGCATCATTAAACATGCCAGTAATATCAACAAACGTGAATCCAAACATTTCAAAATAGTGAATCGATATCTATGAGCACAAGCACCTATAACATCAAATAATAGAGATAAAGCACTGGTTAGGGCATGACATGAGTAGAATGTGGTCATTTCAAAGAGCATTCACGATCAAATAAAATGCAATGCATTTTAAATTTTTAGTCAAATATGACTCCAAAGGCTTGAAAGATGAAGAAATCACATACCTTCTCTCACTCTCATCTTTCCCTCATTTTCTCCTGCTCCTTTTCTATATGCAATCGAAATAAAAATGATTTGGCCATTTCACTTTTTTTTCATCTATACCCCGAAACTGTCAAAATTTTGATGGTCTATTTAGAACCCATTTGAATACCGACATCATCGGGACCTATTACAAAAAAAAACACCAAATTCATAAAAAAAATCATTCGTCAGAAGTTTCTGTCGAAATTTAGCCCCAAATGTAGTAGTGAGTGAATTCTTAGAGATCAAGAAGCTAGATAAAGCCTACAAGATTTGGAAGTATCTAGAATACATGTTTGAAGGAGACATCCAAGCCAAGAATGCATGCAAAAAGACATGGAAGAAAAAGTACAATACATTGGAGATGCTACCTGAAGAGAACATTAGAGCCTACAATCAAAGGATTAATGAAGTAGTTGCTAGAATCAGAAACAATGGTGGAGAAATTTCAAAAGAAGACATTATGGATAAGTTTATGACTACTTTGACACCAAAATATGAGAACAAGATAAACATCCTTGATGAGACAATGTAGTTTTCACAAAACTTCAAAAAAGAGACTTTAATCAGCAAGATTGCAGCATTTGAGATATCAAGTTTGAAGACAGAGCCTAAAAGTGAAACAACATTCAAAGCCTCAGTCCATGGTTTTAAATCCTTGAATACTTCTGGTAATTTTGATGATGATGATGAAGAAAAAGAACTAGATGATTTCATTGCTATGATTGCTAAGAGAGAAAATAAAGGAAAAGGAAAATATGAAGATCAGTTACCATTTAAATTCTTTCATGTAACAAGATTGGTCACTTTGCATCTAAGTATCCTACAGGAGTCAAGAAGTTCAAAAATAACTACAAGCCTAAGTATACAAAATAATGTTACTATGTTAGAGATGGAGTATCAGATGAGGAATCAACAGAATATGTAATTGGATTCATAGCTCTTGAAGACATGGAGAAAATGTTTGATGAAATGGACCTTGAAGATGAAAAGGAAGCACAAGAGTTAGCAATGATTTCACAAGCTAACATCTAGACAGACTGGATCATTGACAATGGTTTTTCACATGACATGACAGGAGACAAAGATAGATTTATACATCTGGATAAGTACACAGGTGGCATGGTTAGATTTGGAGACAACACTCCTAAACCTATCATAGGTAGAGGAGCTATCACCTTGGATGGAAAGAACAACACTGATGATGTTCTTTATGTTGATGGTTTGCAGCATAACCTGTTAAGTGTTGGATAGTTGCTTGACAAAGGATATCAGTTGGAATTCAAAGACAATAAGTGCATCATTACTAACAAGGAAGGAGAAATTATTGCATAGGGTTCAAAAACTAAAGGTAATATTTTTCAGCTTAATCTTGAAGCAAGTTGTTTTGTAGATGACAATTGGTTATGGCACAAAAGACTATGTCATATCAATTATGATAACATAGTAAATATAAGTAATGTAAAGACATTAAGAGATCTTCCTAGCATTGCAAAACTAGTTGATACAATATGTAGGGAATGTGTGATGGGAAAGCATGTGAGGAACTCATTCAGAAGAAATCATAATTCGGCAGAGAACAAATTGGATCTAATACATATAGACCTTTGTGGATCAACTCAAACAAGATCCTACTATGGTGAAAGGTACTTTATTTTTTTTTTTGATGATTATACTAGAATAATGTGGGTTGTGTTCTTAAAAGATAAATTAGAAGCATTTGATAATTTTAGAATATTCAAAGCTAAGGTTGAAAATGAGTCTGGATTAAAGATAAAGTGTTTGAGATCAGATAGAGGAGGAGAAATCACCTCTGGCAATTTTTATGATTAGTCTGAAGTGAATGGGATAAAAAGGAAGCTAAGTGCTCCTAGAACCCCTCAACAGAATGGAATTGCAAAAAGAAGGAATAGGATCATACTTGACATAGTGTGCACTATAATGATTGAAGGAAAAATTGCACACACCTATTGGAGAGATGTGGTCAATACAGTAGACTATACTATCAATAAAATTCAATTGAGGCCAGGTGCAAACTAGACACCTTATGATCTATGGTTTGGGAATGTACCTATAGTAAAATACTTAAGAATCTTTGGAATCAAGTGCTACATCAAGAGAGATGAAGCTATTGGCAAGTTTGATACAAGAAGTGATGAAGGTATTTTTCTTGGTTACTCTACTAAAAGAAAAGCTTATAGATGTTTTAACTTAAGATTGAAGAAGATCATTGAAATTTCTCATGTTAATATTGATGAGAAGTTTATGATTCAAGAAAGATATCATGATTATGCACCTATGATTGAAGAAAAACCTAAACCTACCAATAAAGAAATAGTTGTTAAAGAAATGTTTGACAACATTGATGTATTATTCAATGACCCTGAAACTAGTGAAGAAGAATCACAAAAGTCAAATGACAAAGTCACTCCTAATGTTCCTAAATTCACATCCAGATATCATTCAAAGGAAGACATCATTGGAGATCACAATAGTAAAGTCATGACAAGATCGAAAGAAAAGAGTTCCATAGCAAATGAAGAGGTATTTTTACTATAACAGATTGAACTCTTAAGTGTTGAAGATGCATGTAATGAATTAGCTAGTAGACATTTTTAAAAATTCTTTACCAAAGGATACTTTTGAGTATCTCGGGGAGAAGTTGGGAGTAATTCCCTTCCTTGAATTTGATTAGAGTTTGTAGGAGTGCATCAGTCCTCAGTGACTGATGAATGGTTGACTACTCTACCTCAAGGGTAGTATCGATTCTTAAATGGTTTGGCACCCTTTTCCATTGATGTCAAAGGGGGAGTATATATAGCCATGAAAAATAAATACAAAAATAAAAGAGTATATTCAATTAAGGAGTATGAAGAAAGGGGGATTATATTGTAAAAAGAATTGCAATAGTTGATATTCAAAGAATTGTAGCAGTAGATGGAGGATTCATCCTTGGAGGAGATTTGTTGAGGAAATGGAGAATATTATAAAATATTTATTCATTTGGATTGGTGATGTTTTTCATTCCATATGTTTCCATCAATTCCAAAGGGGGAGATTATTGGAGATTTGCAAGCAAGCCAGATTGATGACTGTATGTTTGTCATTGATGACAACATATGGTAAGAAGTGTATGTGGAAGCCTAATGGAGAGAAAATTGAGCATTTTTTCAATGGATATGTTATCATCATGATATCATAGACATAGAGGTTGATTCTAAGTTAACATAGTAATACAGTTGTCTATATCAGTGAGTGTTCCTAACAAGTCCTAGGAAGAGTTTTGTATGTGATTTGCAATACGATTGTAATGGAGCCTTGCACATTTATATTTATGTTGTAGACATATGTATGATGTTATGTTCATGGATATAGAGTCATATGTATAGTACAAGTTGAGTTATGAAGTCTCCAGTTGACAATCATAATTTCTTGATTTTATCTAGAAGAGTCGACAGTGTTTATATTGTTGCAGTAGTTGCACCTATCATCTCGGTATGTGTGCTTGGATTTATGTTTAGAGAAGAGTTAAGAATGTTTGGTTGAGAGCTCATGACATGATTCAGCATGAGAAGGAAGTTAGAGTTAATTTGGTGGAGCCTACTGTGTGAAGCATCGCGTCTACTCACATGGAGTTGCACGGTCATAATTTGTGTTGCATGCTTAGTAGAGTTGGCTGAGATGTTATGGGGGAGTTGTATTGTTTCTCTAATATGATTTCAAGGAATTTCTAATAGGCTGAATTGATTATATCATTTGGAGAAAGATATTTATAGGCAGTCAATTATGATTGCTAGATCATGGCAGATAGTTGAAAGAAGAGAGCAGAGCAAAGAGTATGAAGTATTGTGCCATCAGTAGAAGGTCTATGTGAAAAAGGAGAAAGTGTATGCTATTCATTGGAACTGATCAAGATAGCAAGTCTACCTCACAGTTCACCAAAGATCCAGATATAGTTTGTATCTGTTAAATAGAAGGCTGGAGCCTTCACCCCTTTGAGCAGTGTGCTCCTAGATAGTGTGTCATCACCCCTAATAGGGTTAATTGTAAAAGACTCCTAATAGGGTCATACCCTTGACCAGGTCACTATAATTAATGCATTGTAAAGATCAACTCCTAACAGGGTTGTAAGATCTTCTAACATAGATCATTATACTCTAGTGTAGTTCTTAGTGGTATCAATTCCCACCGGGATTTTTACCTATTTGGGTTTCCGCATAACCAAAATTGTTGTGTTGTGTTAAGTTTTCTCATATTTTTTTTATGCTTAATGTTCTTCTATACTTAATTGGATAAAGACTTGAATCTTGTAGATAACTGATTCACCCTCACCCCTCTTAGTTATCTCTTGGGACTATTCCTAGAGGTATTACATATTAGAGAGTAATTGGTCATTTCTCATGATCAACAGAAGAAGTATGTTGATGTTCATAGGATATATCATCACTTTTTGATGGGTGACCATGTATTTTTCAAATTTGGTCATAGAGATCCCCAGCCATTATGGGAAAGACTCTAAGTTAGTATCCCACTTTTTTGGACCTTTTGAGATTATTGAGAGGATTGGTCATATTTAATATCACTTGGAATTGTCACCTAGCTTATAACACATCCATGATATGTTTCACATTTTTGAATTAAGACAATATATTCCTAATGTTACCCATGTTCTTGATTTGGGTGTTTTATAGGTAGAGGATGGGAAACTTTATTTAGAGCCCAACTACTTTATTCAACATTCAAGGCTAATCCTTAGGGGTTGAGACATAGAGTAGGTAAGGTTCAAATGGGACTAGAGTGATGAGACTTTAGCTACTTGGGAGGATGCCTCATAGTTGAAAGATTTGTAGCCCCATCTTTTTACAAGCTTCCAAGATTAAGCCTATGCCTAGGGGGAGGATGTAGTACCTCCCATGGTTGCATCTTGTTCTATGTTATTTTGAACTGAGCTAGAATATTTTCTATATTTCATGACTATATGTATGATGTGATAAAATATTAGCATTTTGTGATGCATTTTATTATATTACATTATTTTGGTTCTTCTAGTATCATTGTTGATGGACATGTTAGATTATGTTGTTTCTTACCATTTTGATCATATATGTATGATGATACTACTCTCATGTTGCATGATGCTCTATGATGATATCTGTTGTATTTTATACATGAGATGTACATTAAGGATTAAATGTGGAATGGCTAATTTCATGACATTCTAATACATATGACTGATTAGGTGTACTTTGATTATTCATGTTTATGCTTTGGCTATTTATACTATGAGAATTTGCACTTGATGTGTACATTTTTTAGTGAATATGCACTAGAGATCATCTCTACCTAAGCTACAAGTTTTAGCATGTCTTACCACCGCCAATGGCATAAGAGATAGTTTCATCGTTCATTCATGATTTCACTAATATCATCCCTATATGGATGATGTATCCGTTATTGATATATATTATACCTATGATACTGTTTGGATAATTTTGGGCTTCATTTGCATAATTTTGTTGGACCAACTTATGTTTATGCATTTAGAGTTCCCACAATGGTCATGGTTGATTTTTAAATTAAATGTTAATTTTGATATTTTGGGGGTTATTTTTAATTACCAAAAAATTTGGCGTAGTTGAATTCTATTTCATTGGAATTGATTAATTTATCTAGTGAGATTTTTGTGAAGTCTATAGTTCTAATTTAATTGTTTTAAATGATTTGATTTTATCCCTTTTTGACCTTTTTGGAAAAAGTGACTTTATATTGTGGAAGAAGATTCATGTTCAACACTTTTCATTTGGAGAAATTGGATCTTTCTCCAAATTTATTGGAGAAAATCCATCTTTTTCTTGTTGGGTTTGATTTTCTCGTCATATTTTTGTGGGTATAGGCTAGTTGGATTCATGGCACTATTTCTCCCTCTTGTCTGGAATCATTTTCACTTTAATAGATAACTTATTTTCTTCCATCCATTTTGGTGTTTCCACCATTGGGTGAGGTAAGGATTTATATAACTTTCATTTTTCTTTTTCTTTTTATTCAAAATAAATTGTTTTATTTCTATGGGTTGAGAATTAGTATTTTCCCACCATTTTATTGCATTCCATTGTCCAATTGTTCTTTCAGGCTTATATTGTAGTTTTTCATTTTCAATTATATGTTTTTTTCTGGTGTTATGCTTCTTGTTTTGTGTGTATACCCAGAACAAGAATTTTATTGGAACAATGTGTTGTTAGGTGTCGTAGAACAAATGGGGTTTCTCCTTTTTACCTTATTTAACATTTGAATTTTAGTTATTTTTTAAGGATCATCAATGGTGACAACCTTTGGGACTAGAATTTAGTTCATGTATATTTATTGGATTTCATTTTAATTTGGTATTGTGAATTAATCCTATTATTATGAATAATGAATAGTTCATGCTTGTTGATATTGGATTCACCTTTGAACTTGTGCTCTTGGAAAAGAGGTCGGTTGAGAGAGTATGCCTTATCCATGAGTAATTTGTCATTTTCTTACCTTTTGGGTCTTACTTGATGTTTGATTGTGATCACATATTGATTTAGTGGTGTTCGTGTTTAGACCCATCACAAGCACAATTGAGTGTGTCTTAGCAAGTTCCTAAGGAACCTATTCTCTTGGTTGACACCAATGGAGCTCACCTAGTCTCTTTTTATTTTTGACATGGAGCCTCTTTTTGTATTGTTTCATTATTGACAATTGGTGTAGAGTGGTGGGATGGAGTGGCTCTCCAAGGTGAGCTAGGGCACAAAGGGGCCCCAAGGTAACCTTGGTAGATTTATTAATAAGAATTGATAACTTAATTAATGTATCACTTGTAACACATAATACAAGACTTAATGTGACTACCGTACCATCATTTGAGGGTTTGATATGGTATGTTCTTTCCTTTTCATCCATGGATGTTGATATCATAGAGTAACTTGTCAATGTTTGAGGATGTTGATATGGTACATATTAGTAGTGTTGTTTATGGACATTGATATATCTTAGTAGGGACTCCTTGATGAGAGAAGGAATGTTGAAAGCCATACAAGCCTCCATGTATTGTGTGATTGTTGATCCCTAAGAGTCGCATGCCTAAAGGTTGGTTGGGAAGATTCAAAGGTGTGGGAAAATTTTCCTAATAATAATAAATGATAGCTACGTTCATCTAGAATTGACACAAAGATTTAAAATCATCAAAAAATAGAAGAAAACATAGTATAGGAAAACTAGGTGCAATCTAATATTATTTCTTCCATTTACAATGTGAAAAATAAAAGGCTAGGGTATGAGAGCATCAGAATATTACTATTTTGGAGTATTTTTTTAAGGCTATTGGAAAAAAAATTACTAAAAAAGATCTCCCCCCTTATTACAATGTGCTCACAAGATTTTAAAGAAATAAATCCTTGAACTGAATCTAAAAAATGCAATAGAAAAGGGGCTTTGCATATGCACCATATGGAGATCTCATCATGGAAGTTTTTACAACTACCTCAGAAGTTTTGATTTCTTCATCATTTTTCTCCTTTCATGCGTGCAACATGGGTGGAACCTATTCCTTTTCAAACTTCCTTACCATCTTGACCAAATAAATTCCCAACTACCCTCATAGTGATTCCTCATTTTTTATGCATGGAGGTGATCCCATTTTCAGATCAAATATACCTTGGGATTCACCACTGGATGAAAAAGTATAATTTTTCCTTGAAGGATAATGGCCATGTAGGTCCGTTGGCCAATATAACCATAAAGTAGACATGTGTCACAAGAACATAAGTTATTTTGTATTTCCATTCCCTTTAGCCTTGAAACACTCTGCAATGATAACATGTGGCAATATATAGAGATATCTCTTGAAAGGTGAAGCATTTGAAGGAATAGAGGATTACAAGCTTGGTAGAAGCTACACAATTTTGGCATTTTTCTACCCCATCTTTGTGGGGCCATAAATTTTCACTTGTTGCTCAAAATTTAGAATAGAATACCTCATTGGAAAGGTCTTCAAGAGATCTAGAATCATTCCCTTAGCATGATTCCTTTAGAACATCATTCTAAGGGAAAAATGACAGTTTCAACCCCAAATTCTTCCTTGAAGGCCTCTAAAAATGCACTTTTCTAAAATATAGAAAAATACTAAAAATTTGGATTTTCAAAATTTTCTCAATTCTACTCACTCTCTCACTTTTTACTACCTCAAATTACCTTCAAAATGCTTTGGATGAAGGTTGCGGTATATAACATCTACATTTTTTGGAAACTCACATGAGATCTTAGCCTGCTAAGAAAGAACCTTAGAAAATACTTGTGCAGATCATAAAGCCTTATCTATTGGGCATAGAGTCATGAAAAGGGATCCATGACATACAAACCTTCCTTCAACAAGAGAAGACACACAAACTTGTGTATGCATGCACTTGCAAGAAAATTGGAAACTACAAGATAAATTCCCTTAAGGAGAATGCATCATGTGCAAAAACACTTCTTGGAGAAAAAAAGAAAACTCCTAACCTACGATGTATAGATAATTACACTAAAATGATGTGAAAATAATCCATTAATTGGCTTGTGGAAGTAGCTTCCCTTCTTAATTGGCTAATGATATTTCACATGCCTCTAGATGAATAGCTAGAAAAGAAAACTTGATAGGCATCCAACATGATAGATTTCCTTGCAAAGATTTAGAATGAAAAATCTCACCCATGTTTGAATTTTGTCCTCTTGTAGAAAATGGGAAACTTGTTTTTTCTCTCCATAATGTTCATCTTCATTCTCAGAGCTAAGCATGACTAAGGGTGACATGTAGGTCTAAGCTAGGTGTATGATGGGACATCCTTTTGAAATCTCTACTACTTTGATCTCTTACTGGCCAATAGGGGTTGGCTTGATGACTTCTTTACTAGTGTGGATACCTCTTATTTTTTCTACAACTCATGTATTTATAATTCAAGATCTGTTACTCAAAATAAATGGATGAGAAGATGGCATCAAACTCATCTAGAAAGTTTTCCTCATCATCGATCTCCGAGCTATGATCCCCTCCATGCCATGAAAACATGTAAGTAGACTAACAACCTGATGCATGGATTCAAGGATAGGGATGTCGTTAAGACCTTTATCCTCTTCCCCCATATTGAAAAAAAGGGGGATCTCTTCAAATAAGAGGATTAGATCCTCTTCATTGTTATCCTTTGCCTGCAGAGAGGCCTTCTAGAATAAAATATTCTCAATATCCTCTTACAGATCTTCTTTATGCCCGAGCTCTAGATTTCTCCTGCACTTCTTCCTCCTATTCCTTTTCTTCTAGATTTATCTCAAAATCTTTGTAAGGAAATAGAATATCCTCAGTAGATATTCATGCCTCCTTCATAACCTCTATTCGCCCGACCATTTCGTCATGCACAAAAAATTGTGTTACAAGAAATTACTCTTACTATTTTCTTTGTGCATCTTCTTGCTAATGTAGAGCTTGAGCCTAGTAAATAATTTGATCTCTCCAATAGTGATATTCTTTCTCCTCCTCAATAGCTTCCAACTCTACTTGTAAATTTAGCATTATCTAGCTAGTACTAATTTTTTCCAAGTTTCCCACATTTTGGTGTTGGGTGGGAGGGTAAGCATGCTGATAAGAGGTAAAATAAGCCTCATGTAGATGTTGGTAAGAATATTTTGGGTTAGGTGGGAGGAAAACATTGTGAAACTTCTCAAAACTTCTTGTAGTAGGAGAATAAGGAGAAAAATAAAAAAATATTTGTGGTTTGATATTGTTGGTAAGAAAAAAATGCTTGCATTTTCATGAAAAGGAGAAGGGAAAATATTTTGTCCATAATATCCCTCCATACTAAAGAATAAGGAAATAAAAATATCTCTTTAAGGGTTAAAATACTGAAGAATACGCCAAATCTCAAGTTGTGAAAGCTTGGTCCCATCAAGAGTGCCAAAAAAACTATTGAACCCTAAGAGGCTTATGCCTAAATAAGGACAATTAGGAAGCTTCATGAGAGTGGGAAAAATTGCACCCTATAAAACAACCTCTAAGACTTTAGAAGATGACTCTTTGTATTAGTCTTTTCAGGAAAGGGGAAGAAAGATTAAATACAAAAACTAAAGCGATGCACCAAAGATTTTTAAATCCTTTAAATTTCCCTTTAGAAATAAAAAGAACATAAGACCCCAAGAATGGGCATATAATGCTATAGACTCTTCATTTTTGGAAAGATAACATAGTGCTAGAGTCAAATAGACATGGAGAATAATATTCAGATCTTCCCATGAGAAGAACCATCTAAGGCTCACAAGAAATGTTCATATTATCCCACTAAAATAGATATTCTATGAGAATTTCATTTGCCAAAATGACATAGTATAACCCAAGATTACAAAAATTGAAATAGTAACGGGACATGGTTCAATAATTTTCAAGTTTTTGATGAATTATAAAAGCCTAAAAATAACAAATGATAGCGACATTCATCTAGAATTGACACAGAGCTTTAAAATCATCCACAAAAATGAAAAAAAATACATACTAGAGAGAAAATGTGCATAATTTAATATGCTTTCTTCCATTAATTATATGAAAAATACAAGGCTAGGGTATGACAAAATGAGACTATAGCTATTTCTATGTGTTCTTTTAAGGTTAGTGGACAAAAAAATCCAATCCCCCCCTCTATTTCAATGTGCCCACATGCTTTTAAAGAAAGAATTCCTTGAATTGAATCTTGAAAATGCAACTAAAAAAGGGGCTCTACATATGGGCCATGTTGATATGTCTACATGGAGGTTGTTACAATTTCCTTAGTTGTGTCAATATATGCATCATTTTTATCCTTCCATGTGTGCAACATGGGCACCACCTGTGCTTTTTCAAACTTCCTCACCATCATGAGGGAATAAATTCCCAACTACATTCGCAATGATTCCTCATTTTTCCTGCATGGAGGCAATCTTGTTTTCTGATCAAATATTCCTCAAAATTCAATGTTTCATGAAAAGTGGCATTTTTCCTTTAAGGATGTGGGCCCTATAGGTTCATTAATTGACACGAGCACATATTGGATACGTGTCACAACAATGAAAGTTATTTTGCATTTTCTTTCCCTTTAGCCTTCAAAAAATTTGAGGTGATGACACATGGAACTCTATATAGAGAGCATACTTTAGAGGTGAATTATTTGAAGAAAATAGTCTTGTGGGCTTGGTAAAAGCTCCATGATTTTTCCATTTTTGTATGCCAACTTCACGGGGTCACAACATTTTTCCCATTGCTCAAAATTCAATATAGAATACCTTGTTGGAAGGGTCTTTAAGAGATCCCTTAACACGATGTATTTAAAACATCATGTTAGGGAAGGAAGATAGTCTCATCCCTAAATTCCATCCTAAAGGCCTCAAAAAATGCACTTTTTAGAAACATAGAAAAATAGTGAAAATTTAGATTTTCAATTTTCTCAATTATGCTCACTTTGTCAATTCTGTACTTCCTCAAATCACCTTGAAAATGATCTAGATAAAGGATATGGTAGATAACATCTACAATGATGAAACTCCCTTCTTGAGTCTCATCACCATACCCTGTCTAGGTCTAAGTAGTGACCTTGGTGTAATTACATTACAATTTTTGCATCTATATGTTTGCATTGGATCGCTATACTTCTCCTTGAGTTTTGCATTTGATTAGAATATGTGTAAGCTATTCTTAGTTTTTGTACCTTGTGTGTGTGTTTGGGCGACTATCTTCATGAGAATGGTGGGGTGGGCTTGAGGGTACCACATGGTTGTGTGGCATTGCACATTACTACTAGGAACCAGTGTACAAGAAACAAAATACTTCCAGTGGCATAGTTTAAGCATGATGTGTTCATTCTATCCCCTACATTCCATTTCATTGATTTTTTATGTGTGTGTATGTGATTATGCTCAATAGATTATCAATTATTTCATTTATTAATTATATTGAGTGTGTTTCACCCTGATCTTGTGTATTCAATACTCCTTGGTGTGGAGCTAGTTGTATTTTAGTTGTATGTTAGAGTTGACATAGGAATTTTCTTTTATTTCCATAATTTTATGAGAATATTACATATCAATGTCTATGCCTACCTTTGGTGTTTACATTGATTGGAGTTTCCATTGTAGAGTGGCATCTCCACCTCTTTGGTCTGATACTTTTTTGTCTTATATTTTTACCAGTAATTAGATCATTGTTTATATGGGAACTAGTGTTTTCATAGGCCAACATTTTCCCCTGCCTTCAACACTTCTACCCAATTCCTTGTGTCATTTTCTTATTTTCTATCCTTTTCTTACTACATGACTATAGACACCTAAATTCATCCTTTTAACATTAATTTAATTTAATTTAATTAATGATCCCAAATAACATTATAGTTAATTTTTTAATTAATTATATTTGTTAAATTCATCTATTTATTTAATTAAATAAATTCACTAATTAATAGTATTTGAATTAAATTTAAATACTACCTTTCATAATGTATTAAATTTAATTTAATACATGTTCCTCCATAGTCCCATTTTAAATAAATTTTTAATTTATTTAATCCCCTCACATTCTTTATTTCTAATAAACCATGATTAAATTAAATTTTATTTAATTTAATCCTAAATCCAACCTAGATGCTATCCTACACACATCACTTTCTGTCTAATAAGCCTACTCACTAACTAACTAAGGTTAATTAGGCTAATTTTTGGATTCCTACATCCATTAGTCCTAATTATTTTCTCACACATGTGAGCAAATTTCCAAAAATGACCTTTTTCAAAAATTGCTAAAAGTTGCACAAACAAAGCTTCTTACATTTTATGACACTTCTTACACATTCTAAAATGGTGAAAATGGAATTTTTCACTTACACATCTCTTACACACACTTACACATGTACTTGAAGTACACATTAACCTTTCACATCCCAAGTTGCTCACACATGTGTGAGAAAGTCTTGGACTTTGCATGGCTTATGTGTCTCCTTGGTGGCACCTATGTGGATTCCACATAGATGCCACCTCACCCCAGCCCTTCAAAATCCTATAAATAGGAACCTTGTCTCAAGAAAATTCATATTCATTCTTGCATTAGAGTCATTATGCTAGTATATGCTTAGAATTGTTCTTAGAGTTTTCTTTACTAACCATTCGTTAGTTGTTAGATTTTAATTATAGATTTAGTCTCATTCCATGCTTTTAGCTTCATTTGTTTTACTTGCATGCCATAGAGCTTGAGGATTACTTTCATAGCTCCTCCTTGAGCTTCTTTGGCCTCTTGCATTTGAATGCTTCAGAGCTACTTTTATAAGCTTCTTCTTGAGCATCTCAAATCTTCATCATACTTGCATCTATTAGTGGGATCTATACTTGTGTTGGGAGAGCACACCCACAACCTCTCTAAGAGCTTAAATCAAACAAGTCTTGGGTGCACTTGCCTCATGCTCATCGGAGGTTATGGTGGAAATTAATGTTTTTTACAAGTTTGTGAACATGTTACATTAGATTGATTATGCTCTTTGTTGTTAATGTTTGCATGTTTAAACTTGTTCTTAACAAGTGTATTTTCATCATATGCAGTGAACTTTCCTTTCTTTGTTGGATTTTATTGGATCCTTGATGGTGAAGAAGGAAATGGACATGTATGTTTAATAATATTAGGAACACTTCTCTTGAGATTAAAATGAATCTTTGTTTAGATGGATTTTTAGGATGGCTTAGTCTTCTCTATCTATAGTTGTAGATTATTTCTGGCTTAAACTCTTTTGACTCATTGAATGTTGTTCGAGTCCTTTTTGGGTGGTCTTATGAATGTTGTAATTTTTTCTAAAAGGATTTTTTGGTTTTCATTGAGCCCTTAGAAGTTCTTGAATTATTTCATTTGTGCACGATCATGTGACGATTGTGGTTTACTTATTTTTATGTTTATATATTTTCTTATTCATTTTGGTTATGGATGCACTTGTATTCTTGATTTTGAAACTATTTTCCCAAAACAAAATTATTTAGTGCATGTTTAAACTAGTGTTCTAAGGGTTTCTTAGTGGGGCATTACATAAGCATTCTCTAGAAGAAATATCAATGTTACAATTAACATTTAATATATAAGCCTAATTAGCTTCATCCATGTGGTTGGAAATAGATTTACCAATGGAAAAAAATTATATTCTTAAGCATTATGTTTGCATGTATTGGGCATCTCATTATTCTCTATGGGAAACTATTATTTCTTGAGATGAGAAAAAATGAGTTTGTTGGGTTGGTAAGCTACTTTACCTAAAAGAGAGATTTTTAATTGTACTCAAAAACCATATACACTACTCATGTTTATTATTCTTCTTAATAGTTTCCTTTGAAAGTCTCATACTATTATTTTTGTGTGCTCATTTAACCACAAACAATGATTTTCCCTCCCAACCATAGACAATACTTGATTCTCTCCCTTGAGAAACTTGAATACTCAATCTTCTATAGGATGATGTGTATATCTAATTCCAAGAGAGGAATTTTCATTCCTCTTTTATACCTGTTGGTGTTTCTCTTTCACCAAGATTCACCACTCTTCCAAGTCGGCCATGTTTGATTATAACAATAATTAAATTAATAACTAATCACTCATATAAAAGAATGAGTTCATATAAATGTCTAAGGTTGATACGCATATTAGACATTTATTTTATTCAAGTCAGGCTGAAGGAATTTGACTATAGCTACAATATCATTAACACATACCACAAGGTTGAAAATATCTAAAAGGATTCTTTGTGGGCTTCCTATAACCAAGAAAAAGGATTTCATGGGCTGTCTATAGATTTTTATTACCTCCCCTATGAATTTGGATGGGTTTGATTCTAATCCAAGCCTAATGAATTATGTGCCAAATGGATTGTTAATGCTCTAGAGGTAATTGAAGCTTGGAAGATCTTGATGAGGCATTTTTTTCTACAAGTTTTCATAATAGTTTTGATTAAGGGGAAAAATAGGTTTTGGAGGGGCCCTAAAACCCTTTACATAAATTTATAAGAGATAAGAATTAAAGTCCATCAAAACAAAATATTGCTAGAAACAAACCAAACTAGGAGATCCCAAAAAACTAGCAACCAACACCAACTAAAGACCAGATAAAAAAACAATGAGTCAAAATAAGAACCAGACATAGACACAGAGGTAGAAAGCAAAGATAAGGAACATAAATATAGCCTAGGCCAACTCCTTCAAAATAGTTGCAAACTCTTCTTCCATAATGGTAATGTTATTCATCATTTCCTTGAGGTTTTGAAGTTCCTTTGGCACAAAGGTATCCTTCTTCCTAAGACTCACATGGGTACATTTTCCTAGACCTTTAGTGTAACTAGCATCCAAATCATACTCGATGTGCATAGTATCTTACACCTAGTGAGCCTAATCCATCCTTGTGGTGAGATGCTTCATATTTTCAATAGAAACTACTGTTAGGAATGGGAACACTGAGAGGGGGGGGGTGAATCAATATTCACTATATTTTAACTTTTCACTTTAATCTTTACGCTAAACTTAAATGCTTAAGTACTGAATAAAACATTCACATAAACATGAAACATGAAATCAACACATGGAACCAATATGGTTATGGGGAAACCCAAATAGGTAAAAACCCCGGTGGGAATTGACACCCACTAATATTCTGCACTAGTGTTTTGTGATCCTTGTTAGAAGATCCTTTACCCTGTTAGGAGTAGCTTTACAATGCTTTAAGTACAGTAGACCTTGTTAAGGGTTGGACCCCGTTAGGATTCATTTACAATAATCCTTGTTAGGGGAATGGACTCATTGTCCTAGAGCTCACTACTCAAATGGTGAAGGCTACAACCTTCTGATCTTAGATATACACTATATCTGCTAGGTGAACTGTCATTCTGATACTATTTGTTAGATCAATTCCTTTGATGTGCTGATGCTTTGACCTCTAGAAAAGCTCTAATACATCTTCTTGACTCTTCACATACTTCTTCTCTTCTTATCACAACTCTCTATCAACTTCCATACTGAATACAATGGGTGCATCTTATATTTATACGATCATACAAAATACACAATTAGGTCAGCCCTATAACTAATTACAAACAACGCTTCCAAATGAATTGGCTTAAGATTGCTTACAATTATACATATAAACATGTTGGCAACCTAAATACAGTGGGTGCATAGCCTTTACAATATTACATTATAATCACAAACCAAAATACTAATTGTCAACTCCATGCTCTACTCTCTACTGACACACACTGGCTGCGTAACTTCAATAGACTGTAACTTTCTCATCCTTGCACATTTTCTTATGCACTCATAGACTAAGCATAAGTATAGTGTAAAAAACTTAACTGCCAGGGCGCATACCATAATTCATCTGTACACACATGTGCTGATGCTCTGAGCTGTAGGAACTCTGTACAGTGTCCAGTCTTCAATACTTAACTGATTTCTGATCTCTTCATCAAGTGTGCTGACTCCAAACTACTATATGACTTTGTTGCCATAATGACAACACTATATCAAGTCATATATATCAGTATAGTCAACTTGCCAACAATCTCCCCCTTTGTCATTGATGGCAACAAAGGAATATGGCCAAGTTACTAACTGTCCCTTAACACAAAATTTTTGTCTTCTATACATTACTTATACATAATCTTATATCTCCCTATACATATTATACTCCATATTCTATACACAACTCTCCCTTTGACATTAATGACAAAGGTGTTACAAAAAATTGTATCTACACATACTCACTAAGGGAAAACATTTGGATATGTTGTCTTGAGGTTCTGGATCTCCTTCTACCAAAAAGTTATCAATGAGTTAATTATCTGGAGATGGGCGCATAAAGCATACTGAAGCTTCTCCATCTTCTTCAAATCTATGCTCAAACCTTGATAATAGGTTATCATGGTGGCATCAATCTCCTTTATATTCTAATTGAGGATGTCTAGTGAGGGCACAAGAGCATTCCTCAACTGAGTCTGTCTAGACCTTATCTTTTCCATCTCTTTCTCTACCTTCTCAATTTTCTCCAACTGACCTTGGTAGACATTGTTGCACATGTTCACATCAGTGGATGTGTCTATCACTAAATTCTTCACCTGCTCAATCATAGCTTCTACCTCTTTTATTTTCTTAAGATGGGCATCAGTAAGCTTATCCTAATCCATGCAGTCTGCAATGATTCTTCTCTCTTAATCAGCAAATTATTTTAGGGATGCTTGACCAGTCTTGAGTGAATTCAAATCTAGTGCAAAGTTTCTTATAAACTCATTCAATCTCTTCTTCAAATACTTCTCTTCTACAACTTGGGATGCAGATTCTTTAAGGCTTGAAAAATTACTTTTGAACTGTGAGATAACTGTACTCACATCATCAACAGAGTGTACCTTAGACACTCTCTTGTTCGCAGGAAACAAACTATTTAGTATGCTCACTAATTCCACAAGGAGAGGATTTCTCATGAATTGTTTCTCCTTTTCCTTCTCCATGGCTAGGATGCTAAACTTAATCAGGTCTTCTTCTCTCCAAGAATCCAAACTGGATGTGTCAAGTGTCAAACTTGACAACAATGCTGAGGAGGGAGTGATGGGAGTGCTATCCATCACTTCTAGTTTTACCTTGGCTATTTCAACAGAAGTTTCATTTTTCTCTTGTTCTTTTTATTCCATCTTACCTTCTCCTTTCTTTTCTACTTCTTTCTCATCAAATATATCTTCAATGTGTACTTCTTGATGAGTGGGAGGTGAGTTGCTGCATAGATTTTCAGCTTCTTGTGTGCTCACAAAATCTTCCTCAAACTTGTCCAATTCTGTATCTGTGGCTGCCATGGCTATCTCTACATTATCTATGATAATGGTGTTGTCCTTTAGTGATTCTTTCATGGGTGTGGACTTGTCTACCTCTATTTGTACTTCTACTATAGGTGTTGAATCCTGAGGACCTATAGAATGTACTTTGATGGTCTCTGACCCTTTGGTGACCATTGTGGGTACATTAGCTATGGGTGCAGTAGGTGGATACATGTTTCTATCCATAAATACCTTCTTAAAGGCATTCTCTATTTCCTTTTCAATTAACTCATAATTCTTATCCATTATGTTCAGAGTTCTTGTCTTTGTTCTGAGGTGAAGTTTCACCAGATCTAACAGCAATTTCTTCCCTTGTAGCTCACATGCAGGAAGGGTATCATCAAGAATATTTTCCCTTATCCTTTGATCTTCCTCAATGGCTCGTCTCTTTTGGAATTCAAGGATATTCCATACTTTGTCAAGAATCATGGTTTTTAGTTCCAAGATTGTTTTCTTGAACTTTAACATGTGCTTGACCAACATACCATGAATCTCATATTTGTCTATTTCATTATACATGTCATAGAATTTCCCTACTTGGTCAATTCTTCCCTCATCAACTATTCTGGTACTTAGCACACTGAGACTGGGTTTGAAGCTTACTTCAGGAGGTTCTTGTGTGTTCCTTTTGTTCCTTGTGGCTCTCGAGGATGGATGACTGGTGCCAACCTCTTTCTTCCTCTTTGGCATTGCCTTATACTCGGGAGGAGTAGTAAGGTCAATGGTTTCCTTGGGTGTAGAAGAAGTATCATCTTCTTTACCCTTCTGATTGTCATCTTTTTCAATTTTTATCTTCTTCATCTTGGGGTCATGTGATTCAGCCTTAGCTACATCTGTGCTCTTCAGTTCCAAAGCAATCTTCATCCCTTGCTTTATCAAGGTCTGCTTGAGACACACCATGTATTCTCAAGATTTCAGATGTGACTTTAGCAACCTTTCTTTTAGTTGTTATGCTATTTAGCTTTTCATCTACTTCTCTTTTCTTCTCCTCATATGTTCCCCATCTAGGTTCATTGGGATCTTTGGGGGCTGATAGAAGTAGCTACACATATGCTTCAAGGACTTGTTCCTCTACCTCATAGCCAAGTGGATGAATCCACTTAGTTCTTGGCTCAACAACTTCCATATAGGTTGTTTCTATCTCTACCATAAAACATATTCTATCCTTGTACTTTTCAACAATGCTCTCTGGAATCCTGTACATCAATTGCATTTTAGCTCTAAAGTTCTTCAATTCCAATGTGATGTAGTCTCTCAATGTGCTTTCAGTGGATGCCTTCTTGTATATTTGTGGCATGGTTGGGATGGACTTGTCCAAATATAGATTTGAAACTCTTCCAACTATATGAAGATACATGTAGATGATTAATGACCCAAACTTGAATATCTTTGTCTTGTCATGTTTGATAGCCTTGATGTTATCAATCAACTGAGCGTGCAAGATGTCACACAAGTTGAACTCACCATCTTCCTTCACTAGTCTAATGGCTGCTATAATAGTGCCCACAGACACACTATTCACCCTGCTGGTGTGATGAAACTTGTAACCCAATATCATAGACATCAGTTTGATGTCTTCTTGCTCAATAGGATCGATTGTCATGCCGCACCTATCGCTCCTTGACTTACATATTTGTTCAACCATCTTTCTAACATCCTTTCCCATAGGAAGGACGATGCCTATTCTAGAAAGGCATGTCATCTCATATATCAAGTCACTAGTGATTCTAATTGGTACATCACCAATCCAAAATAGATCATCATGAATTCTACTCAATAAAATCTTTATCCATTCTATCTCATAGAATTCATATTCCATAGCATACTCAACAATAGGGTGATCATTTCATTTAGCATATTCATCCAAGAATGTTTTTTCTGATTTCAACATGGTATCCATGTGTTCCCTTAACCTATCAAATCCAACTAGTTCCTTCTTGCAGTAAATGTAAGCCCTAATATCTTCCACATGCATGATGCCCATCGGTGTGCGAGAGAAAGCTCCCTCTAAATAATCTAGGGTTGATTTAAATGGATTCCTCTTGAAAACATATCTCTTCTTCTCAGTGACATCATAAACAATGGGAGTGGCCATGACTTACTTGTTAATCGATTTCCAACTGAAATCCGAGATAATCTGAAGGCTTCTGAATCGGCGCAACAAGCTAGGGTTTTTGAAACTGATCAAATGCACTACAAACACTGATAGTTCAATCTCCAAGTCTTCACAATGACTTCCAAGACTCTTTCTTCTCTTCAATCACTCTGAATTCGAATGCAATGAGTAATTAAATAACTTTTTGTGTACTTAAAGTGAGAATTCTTCCATTAATGCAAGTTGTGTAAACCAGGCTGTCACTCCAAAATTTCCAACTTGAGTTTTGCTAACAATCAGCATGTGCTCTCTTGCACAAAGATTCCTATACACTCCAAAAGCTTAAGTCCAAAGGTGCATACTCTGAGGATGATTATACCAGCCACGCAGGGGTCTAAAGCTAAATTAGCTCCCCCTATGACCCTGAGGGCCATTCATGCAAATGTAGAGGGTGCATCCACTGGGGATGCATCCAATACATTCTCATCATTCTTGTCCTTCTTTTTCTCTGACCAAATCAAGCTCGCATCATCTGAGGCTTTCACAAAATTGAGTTCTCCTTTGGGATCCAATATTGATTCTTTGACCTTTTTAGGGCTTTCTTGACCTTGCGTCCTTGATCTACAAAATCTTGAGATATGTCTAGCCTTGCTACAAGAGTGACAAATGACTGGAGGTCTTATAATCCTCAGCACATTGACATGACTCACCATTTTACATGTTCTGGCTGAGTGACCATTATAGTTACATATCTGACATGTAACATTCTGTGAACTTCTTACATTGGTCTGATTTTGATTCCTCTGATTATGTTGAATCTTGTTCTTCTTACTAGTCTTGCAATTCACAGCTCTATGACCAAATTTATTGCATGAATAACAGTAATCATTAAAAGGTCTTACCTCTGTACAGTTCCTTGCAATGTTTCCATGCTTGTTACATGCAAAACAAGTGCATTCTATTTTCTTGCGCTCATTCTTAGGTGTTCACCATTGTCTTTGGTTTGATCTTCAGTCTTCTCAGTATCAGTAGAGTCTTTTTGTGTCTCCTTTCTTGCTCGCATACTATTAATCTGATTTTGTGCTTCATTGTATCCAATATAGCTAGTGTCTTCTTTGGCTCTTCTTGCATACAACTGAGATTATATCAATTTAGAGTTGGTGTGTAATTTGTCAATGTGATTCTTTGCTTCTTTCAATTCAAACTCCAATCTTTCTTTACAATTCCTTAGCTCCAAGATTTCCAAATTGGCTTCCCTTAATTCCTCATTGAGTTGAAGGTTCTCCTTGACTTGTTCATTGTAGACTTCTTGATTGTTGATCAGTTTATCATCAAATTCTTCAAGTAATTCTTTCATAGATGCATTTTCTTCATTTAGTTTCTTAACCTTTTCTCCTAGATCACTGTTAGAGCATTCTTTCAGATCTCTTCTTAGCTTTTTGATAACTAATTGAGCATCACTGACTTTCTCTTTTAGTTCTTCAATTTCTCTTTCAGATTTTTCCAGGTCTTCAAGAGCGGCTTCAAGATTTTTATTTAGATGTTTCATTTAAGCTTTGTCCATGACCTCCTCAAGTGGTCAAACTTCTATGCTAAGGACCAGAGCTCTAATACCAGTTTTTAGGAATGGGACCACTGAGAGGTGGGGGGGGGTGAATCAGTGTTCACTATATTTTAACTTTTCACTTTAATCTTTATGATGAACTTAAATGCTTAAGTACTGAATAAAACATTCACATAAACATGAAGTATGAAATCAACACATGACAACAATATGGTTAAGGGGAAACCCAAATAGGTAAAAACCCTGGTGGGAATTGACACCCATTAATATTCTTCGCTAGTGTTTTGTGATCCTTGTTAGAAGATCCTTTACCCTGTTAGGAGTAGCTTTATAATTCTTTAAGTACAGTAGACCTTCTTAAGGGTCAGGCCCTATTAGGAGTCTTTTACAATAATCCTTGTTAGGGGAGTGGACTCACTTTCCTAGAGCTCACTACTCAAATGGTGAAGGCTACAACCTTCTGATCTCAGATATACACTATATCTGCCAGGTGAACTGTCACTGTGACACTGCTTGTTAGATCAGTTCCTTTGATGCGTTGATGCTTTGACCTCTAGCAAAGCTCTAATACATCTTCTTGACTCTTCACACACTTCTTCTCTACTTATCACAACTCTCTATCAACTTCCATACCGAATATAATGGGCACATCTTATATTTATACGCTCATACAAAATATACAATTAGGTCAGCCCTATAACTAATTACAAACAACGCTTCCAAATGAATTGGCTTAAGCGTGCTTACAATTATACATATAAACATGTTGGAAACCTAAATACAGTGGGTGCATAGCCTTTACAACATTACATTATAATCGCAAACCAAAATACTAACTATCGGCTCCATGCTCTGTTCTCTACTGACACACGATGGCTGTGTAACTTCAACTGACTATAACTTTCTCATCCTTGCACAGATGCTTATGCACTCATAGAATAAGCATAAGTATAGTCTAACAAACTTAACTGCTAGGGCGCATACCATAATTTATTCGTACACACGTGCGTTGATGCTCTAAGTTGTAGGAACTCTGTACATTGTCCAGTCTTCAATACTTAATTGATTTCTGATCTCTTCATCAAGTGTGTTGACTCCAAACTGCTATATGACTTTGTTTCCATAATGACAACACTATATCAAGTCATATATATCAGTATAGTCAACTTGCCAACAACTATCATGCTATCATGGCTTCTATGGAAAATTTTCTTGAGGTTTTCCTCAAGGTTATTATTATCCATGTTCATCTTCTCAACCCTCTTTTCTAAAGTCATTTTGGTAGTTCTCTCTCCCTCTAGTTTCTCCATTAAATATTTATTTTCCTCCAACACCCAGAAGTCAACTTTTTTTCTCAATAACATCTTTCATGATTTCAAAGTCATCAGACATAGTTTTGTTATTCATTTTTATGTTATTTATTTTGGTTAGAACCCATTTTTCCATCTTGTAAGAACTACCAACACAATCTTTGGCCTTTTGTAGAGAATCCAGAGTAGGCGTAGTCTTCCCATGAAGATTGTCTATATTCAGATGATTAGACTCCCCTTTGAAAACAAAATCAACTTGTTGAGAAACATTGGCATGTTTAGACTCAGAACCAGGAAAAGCACACACAGAACTAGGATAACCAATAAGGTTAACCTCATCATTCTTACCTTTCTCTCCTAGATCATTCTTAATAGAGGTGGCACCAATCTCCAAGCCCACAATAGGAGGACCCAAATCCTTGTTCGAGATACCCTCATCATCATTCACTTCCTTAGAAGGGCTCTTGCAATTTTTAAAGACAAATTCTCACCCCCCTTTTTCTTCCCATTTCCATCAAAGGAATCCCCATTCTCTTCCGTCTCCAAGTTCATCTAATAGTGGTTAGGCTTCAATTTTATAATGTTTTTATTGTCACAAAATCTAGTTATACATTGAACACTTTTTAAAATCATTTGGAAAACTTGGGAAACTATCAAATAATAACTTTTTTATATGGAAATTATTTTTGCAATGTCTTATTTATTAATCATTCATTTGTCTAGTGATCCCTTATTATTTCTTTCCAAGATTGACCCCTTGCTAAGACTCTTTGTGTCCATGTTGTGAAATCCTTTCACAAAAGTATTAAGACTCTTCTTGAACTATTTTCTAAGAAAAATAAGATTTTTCTTTCTTAGATTATAGTCTTTACAATAAGAATTTTGAGTCATTTTAAATATTATTGATTGTATTCCTTCTTATATGGTTCATAAAATTAGACTAAGAAGCTTAAACAATTGATGGAAAATTAGAAATGTTATCCAAATATTAAATAATTTCACTATTCTCTTACACATGATACTAAAGCTTAATCATAGATAAATTCTCTAGTATTATCTCGGCACAAGGAAAATCTCAAACTATTTGGTCATCTATCCTTGATCCAAAAATTACCCACTTTGTTTGGTGTGTTCTCTATGAAGGGTTTTTTTTTAATTTGTCTTGTCTATTTTATGGATAATAGAAGACTCTCTAACATATTTTCTAGTTTTTTTTAGAGTTTATATTTCTTGGAATCATATTTGTGACTTCTTTAAGCTTTTTGGATCTAAGTCTCTTTCATGGCATATGATTCTGGTAGACAATTGGCTAAGAATATATTAATAGATTCACCTAGATCTAACATCTTTTAAAGTTGGAAATTCTTTTTTGGCATTTGAAAAGATGGAAAATCAATTATTTTCTTTCTTTCTACTGTTGATATAGATTTCTCTTTCCATTCTAATATTATGTTATTTTTTAATATCCTCATGTACATTTAGGTGCAAGTAAATAAATTTTCACTTGAAGTGGTACACCTATAGGCACTTCTAGATTAGTAAGGTGGTGTATTATGTATAGTTGCTAAAACTTCTCCAACTACACTCCATATTAGTATTTTCTTGTCTCCTTGTCATGCCAAGAATTTATTGATTAAACTATTTGAAGATGTATCCAATCTAAAATTAACATATAAAATCAATAGTTTCTTGATAAATCTTTTATGATCAAAGATAACTATATAGATTTAGAGGTCATGCTCAATGCAAAATATTAGAATAAATGGGTTTCCTTGTGGCTTCATATTAAAATATATTTCTTTTGAATGAACTTTGAATCGTGTGAAAATGGTTCTCTTGTCCTTGATACTATTTAGGGGCTCACAATTTGATTATTCCTGAAGGTAAAAATGAAGAAAATATTATAGGGTGGAGTATGGTACATGAATATTGTGTATAACATTATAGCTAAAGTTATAGCATTACACATAAAGTCTACTGCTTTAGATTTTTAATCTAGAACAAGTTGAGTTCCTTCTAGGGACATTCTTTTGTAGAATAATCTTATTTTAAGTTGGGACTTGGTTGAATTGACACAATAATTTACTCAAGATTCCTTGTTTATCAAAATATATTTTGTTAAAGCTTATGATAGAATCAATATGACAATACATTTGTAAAATATTCAATTCTAGATAAGATTTGGTTAAAGAATCATTTCGTGCATGTTCCACATTTTGTAAGGATGATAATGCAAATCTAATTTTCTATAGATTGCTACCTATTGCTTTTTTTCTCTAGGATTCATATAACAAGGATATTTTCCATCTCTAAATCTCTATAGGCTCACAACTAATACCATTGATTATCTCCTACAACATGTCATTCAACGTAGCCTAATTAGAGGCTTTTTCCTTCTCAATAAGTCTATGGTGTTAAACTCCCATTATTGATGGTAGTTTATTTTTCTTACAAAACTTAACTACAGATTTCTATAATACCCTTAATATATTTTATTTATATTGTGTTATTTCAAGATAACAACTATTCATGAGAAAAATAGACTATTTTACGATTCTCATAGTCTTCTATTAATGTGAGTTTCCTCAAAAGAAAAGCTAATTGCACATGGCTCTATTAGTAGATATCTAGGCCTTTGATGCAAGAGTATCCCTAAAAAACATGGAAACAATATCTTAAGTAATGGAAAAATAAACTACTATCATGATCAAACATATTTTTTTTAATCATAGGCAAAATACATTCTCTTTGCTAGCCATGTTTGCATTCCATCTTTTTAGCTAGCCATGAAATAGAAATAGAAGACATTTTCGAGCCACTAGAAACTATTGCTAAATATCACAATCATCTAACAAAAATCATTTGAAAAGTCACTTAAAAAAAAGCTCTTCTATTCTTCACATTTGCAAAGAACTTAGAATTTTCAAGTATTGTTGATATTAGTTTCTATTGTTAGTTTTAGTTCCAAGGGGCTCCTCTTGCTTCAAACATGGATCATGTTTAGTCATTTGATCTTAAGAATGAGAACTTCTAAAAGAGTGTTTGCTCATTCAATTTATCATTATTACTAAGATTTTCTTCTCGAAAGATTGGTTCTATTCTCAATTTTCTCATGGTTTAGTCTACCTTCAATATGAAATCTGGGATGTAGTTATATACAAACTTTGAAAATTTTAGAACTCTTACAAATCTCTCCAACTATCCCTCAATATGAGACTTGGGATGTAGCTATATAAAAACTTTGTACATTCTAGAACTCTTTTAAAACTCTCCAACTATAATTAGCCAATAGGATATTATGGGATGAAAACCCACCAAATCTCATGATGTCAGATGCCGAGAAAAAGATTGTTATCAGAAACTTTTGGCAGTGCTTTATTCGGTTATTGGAAAGTTGGTAGTGGTGGTTTTTACAAGTTTCAAGGAGTTGTATCAGATGGCCCATGTGATACAGTGTGATCCTATTAACTAGCAAACACACCAGAATGAGGTGTGATGGGTACGCCGATAGGGAGATATATCTAGTATATATCTTGGAAGGGATGGAGGATGATTGAAATGCAAAATAGTAGTGGTTGATTGGGACCCATCATGCATAAGAATGAATGGAACACTTAGTAGTCATTGGATCACAAGATACAAGTTCTATTGTCATGCTTAGATGCTAAGTATTGTTACCGGGATGTGTACATAGTAATACTTAATAATTCTAGATAAATAAAGATCAACAGTGTAAAAAAATTTTAAAAATTGCATGGCTAAAATAATTGCGACAATTTAACATTCATCATTGGACATTGTTGTTTCTTTGCATATGAAGCTGTGCGTATCTTTATTTTCCTTGCCACAACCTCCTTATCATATTGTATATCTACAAGAATGAATTTATGTTACAGGAGAGGTCAATGGATCTGTTAGTAGCAATAGCTGAAATGGCATCGATTTATGAAGAGGAAAATATTAAATATTTGTTTAAGTATTGCATAATGGAGGAAAATTACAAATGTTAGAATTTTCCTCATAATTGTATATGGATTGTTCTGCATTTTGGAGTATATATCATATGTGAATGTTGGTTGGATGCATAGGTCATTTAATGATTTGACTCTGGATATTGTTCTGAATGTGAGGCCCTGCCTTTCTACCCTGCCAATATCAATGGTTTCTTTCTGCAATGTGAGGCCTTGGGATTTATGTATGGTTATAGCCCATGCCATAGTGATCGGAATTTGCCTTTGACTTCCTAGTGATACTAGTACTATTGGAACACTTTTGGGGTCATCTTCATTCCAAGGTGGGCCATTGTAATTATCAAACCTTATGACAATATACATTGGAATATCAAGTGGTTTTGTACCAGGGCTGTAAACAATATCGAGAACTTCACCAAGAGCTCCATCAACAAGTCCTGCTAGTGTCCATATGTTTGTTGTGAGCATGATGTGTTGGCGTCTACAAAGTAGACTTTGTTTCTGTAGCTATTCATCAAGGCTCATGATGTCTTTTGTGGTCCTTGTGTTTGTTGCAACACTTAATGCTATGGGGCGATTCAACTTTTTCAACATTTTTTAGTGGCAAATAGGTGCATTGAGATATCAAATATTCTTCACACTCAAATAAACTGAGACACTATGTAGAAGTTAAGGCCAAATATTTTTTGCAAGTATAACCATTGTTATCTAATAATTAAGTAATGATCAACTAGAAAAATGGAAAAGGAGTTTGAGTATCCATATCCATCATTGAGCATAATTAGCTATAAAGAATTACAAATATTGTCAACAATATTATAAAATATAGTTTCAATCTAAGGTAAAGGAGGAGAATCCATGAGCTGCATTTTAAAAACATGACACCTTTAAAATATACATTTGTGAAAACTAAATTTTCAAGTACAAATTAAACATAAACTCTTCACACTCAAATAAACTGAGACACTATGCAGAAGTTAACGCCAATTTTTTTTTGCAAGTATAACCATTGTTATCTAATAATTAAGGAATGATCAACCAATAAAATGCAAAAGGAGTTTGAGTATCCATATCCATCATTGAGCATAATTAGTTTTAAAGAATTACAAATATTGTCAACAATATTATAAAATATAGTTTCAATCTAAGGTAAAGGAGGAAACTAATTCAAATATAAAAGAAATAGTGGTATTAATTAATAATCACGCTCTAAGAAAATGGATACATAATGTATGTACTAAGGAGGAGTATGAAGAGAAAACATTAAGTAAGCAACAAAATATTTGAGCAACAAAATATTTAACAACTATTTCAAAACATGTACATGTGACATCTGTCGATGGATGTATACATAAGAACCTTGCACAAAACGTGCCACATGTATGTATCTCCTATATTATAGCCTAGGTCTTAGCTTGCTGCATACATTCTAAGAACCATGGTTGGCATCGGTACACAGCTCTTTGATTTTTCCAAGGATGAAATTGCTCTCAGTAATGAAATCAACATCTTCAACTTTAGTGATAGTGGTCTTCAGGCGCTCTTCATTATTGTATGTCTCATTTTTGCAGCTTAGAGTGAACATAAAAGCCTTGTTTGTCACACCTCGTACAACACCCTTAGCACTTGTCCCCACATCATCCTGAACCTGTAGATCGTACAAATATTTTGCAGGGATTCCCATGATTTGCAACTCTGCTTCATCAAATGCAATCGCCCATACTATATTTGTGTGGTCCTGTAGTTTTAGTTGGAGTATATACCTATAGTTGCAAGTTGCAACTGTTGCATTGCACTTTGAACAATACCAATTTCCATCATCACTCTTCATCAGTCTTTTTTTGCATTCTTTTCCACTTGGTTGTAAAGGGAAAGATGGATAGGAAATTGATTCCCTTTTTATGACCTTTATTATTTCTTTCACTGTGCATTGCAAGGGTTGAACCCTATGAGAAATCTCTTGTCTAATAGCACCAATTGTAAGCCTTGCAAGGGGTCCACTTGCGGAAACATATTTTCCCATCAATATCTGCATGTAGTCTTTATTTTTTTCAAGCCATTTTTGTAGCTCTTTTGTTTCTTGTATATCAGGGTTTAAAAATAGGCTTGTACTAGCTATAGTGCTTATTATCTTTCCATTATATTTAGACACATGACCATGTTTTATAGCAAGGATAGTGCTCTCATGTGAGAGGTAATTATTTTGGAGCTAAGAACCTTCTTTTTGAGCAACCATTCCCCATAAAGTAATATCTATGGTTGTATTTGTAATGTCAATCAACCTTATGGCACGTCTAAGCACCTCAGACCCATCATGCCTCCTTATCGTTGATCCTGGTTCCACATATATGACAATTCCAATAACATCAACAACCAAATTATTACTCTTGGATGCAATTTCACAAAGCGGTGTAAAACAAAAATGATGTTTTAGAATGTAGTGGTCATCATCGCAAGGTGAAACTTTTGATTCAACCAGCAAAGAGATCTCCAATCCACTATTGATTCTATTATAAAGCCTATTCGTAGTCTTCACTGTACCACCAGATATCATGTATGTAGACCCGACATGTATATTCTGAAAATGGAGATCAACCACTTCATTGAAACAAGTGATTCATGTCTGTGTTCCTTCCTTATCATTAATGTCAAAGCTAAAAAAAATTCCACTTCCTCTAGTGTTGTTATAGTTATGGATTTCTTTCTTCACAGTTACACGACCTCTAATAGTCCATCTTGTCTGAAAAGGGTTCAAGTTTAAAATAGGGGTTACTGTAAGTGGTGCTTGCTTCTTGTCTTCGACTGGATTTATCCCAAATAGTATTTTTTTGGGGGCATTCCTTCCACTCTTTGGAATTTGAATAGAGTCTCGACAAAAATTAGATGACTCCATCATAGTTTGTCCCTTGTTGCTCGCTTCTTCAGGAAATAGAAAAATTGGATCACCTATTATTCCATGTTTTGTCTCAATAATTTCAAGGGTCACAATTACAATCCATCTACACACATGAAACAATAGATACCTTTAGTTAAACAAATTTATAACTAAAGAGTGTGTGTTTATTATTTGTTCTTTAAAAAATAATGGTGAATCACATACGGTGGCCCACTAGAAAAAGAGCACTTGTATCTGCTTAGTCGTTTGATTGTCCCAACCACAATTTCTTTAGAAGCTATATTTTAATTGTATTTCTTAGGAAGGGTTGCTTTGTGTTTATGAATTCCATCAGATATATCAATTCTATACCTATGCATTTCTTGAGGTCCATCACCAAAGTTTGCAATACTCAGTACCTGTACATTTGGGACCAATGTTGAATCTCCATCATGAATTGCATTGATTGCACCTAAACTTAATTCAGCCATCAATTGCAATTTATGACCACTCCTGCAGTAAGGATATATGATCCAAGACATTTGGTAATCAGCACCAATGTTACTACTCTAAGAAAAGGAACAACTTGAAGGAACCATACCTAAACACAAGCTTCAAACTTTTCAAATGCAATGTGCCTTCGCAATGCTATCTATAATATTTAATTTCTATGGTTCCTAACAATTTTTTTAGTAGAGATTATTTTCCAATGAAATTGGAAAACATTATCAATTTATACAAGTGTTATATCAATGCACATTATTGTCTAAATCAAGAGCACACAATGTTAGTTATGGATTAATCTCACACAAGTGTTGTATATTGGAATTCTTTTATATAAATTCTAAACTATTAAACATAAGGAAAATATAACTGACCAATATAATATAGTTAATTCTTCTCATGCAAGTCCATGAAAAAAGACTGTATTGGTTGGTTTATTGATTATTTTTAGTTACTCTTGTTTTGCACAAAGAGGTTTTTTAAGTGTATAGTTTGCTATATTATAGCTTTGTAAGAAATAGAACCAACTATTAAAGCATAATATCAAATTGAACAAAAGTAAATAAGTATACAAAGACTTAAACAAGTTCTTACAATGAGTGTAATCTCTACAAACTAATGCTATCTAAGAGGAACCATGCAATGAGAGTCTAATGGTTTTTATTTTAATAACAAGTAAATATTCACAAAAAAGGCATATCACTATCCTAGAAAGCAATATCAGGCCTTTAAAATTGCTAGGAGCAATTTGCACAACGCTTTTAAAAAAAGACACATTTTTTAACATGACTTTAATAACCACACTACATTTCATTGCGAGTACAAAAGAACCAATATTGACTATTTTGTTCTTTACATTTGAAACAACAAAATACATCTATTCTTCCATTCTCAAGGAACACTTTAGATGATAACACTAAACAACAAGACACTTTAATCTAGGTAAAATTATTCCTCAATATCTATCTCAAGATAGCCAAGTATTTGTCTTTAAGTTGTTGACCAATATCTACTTGATAGTATTCTGCATATCTCTTTTCACATAAGTATTCATGATATATTTCCAAAACCTGACATGTGGCATGGTACTTGCGAGCCAAATCCCCCACCATTTCAACTTGGTAATCTTCCACATTTTGTGCCTCTTTAATCGACCGACTTGCCCCTTCAACAATCTCTTGACAATTAAGCATAATGTTATTCAAAAAGGCCTCAAGATTATTTGGGTAATTGCCTAGCCAATCCACAGAGGCTGAGATGTTTCCTGACACATCATTGTTCTTTGAAGAGCTACTTGAAATAGTAACATATTCATTTGTCCTTTGATTTTCCATAACTTGAAAGTTTATAACAAAATAATTTAAATATTATACCCATACCAAGCAGACTTTTATTATCTTCGATCCATATGATAAGTAGGGGAAGATATAATTCAACCCTATAAATAATATATATATATATATAAGGCTAAAAACAACTTTGAAATTTAACAAGTTAAACATCTTTCATGTGGTTTCAACTTTCAAATAGTCGGTCAAGTCTTCGAACTGTGACTTGTCACTAACAGAAGCAGGTACACTGTTTGTGAACTATATATATTATAAATATACAATATACTCAAAAAAATAGAAACAGAAACTCTGGCTCAAAATCCATGCTATTGATAGGAGGTTTGGACTGAATCGGTAACAATGACAATCTATCTATGGGAAATGATGATATCCAACCAAACCAAAAAATTCCCAACGCTTTTTCATTAAAAGAGAAAAAAAAAAAGGTATAAGAGATGCAGTCTAAGATGTGTCCCACGTTCTCAATCATCGTACCAATAGAGAGAAGAATCAATTAAACTAAACCAAAGGAACCTTCATATCTTTTGATACTAAGGAAAAAAATAAGACAAAACACTAATCGTTAACAAGGAAGTAAAATCATAGATATATCAATGAAAGATGTAACTGGAATGCTTGTTGAAATATGAATGTAAACATACGCTGCAAGAAAGACAATTTAAACAAAGCCAGGCATAGTAATCAACTGCAATCAGCATAAAAACCACACACCTATGGTAAATGGGTAACAATGATCGCAATATCAAGTTTAAAGAGGAACAACAGCTTTTCGAGCAGCTTGTATGAATCGAGTTGCAGAGGATTTCTGGGTGAGGTGTTAAACCATACTTCGATGTAGGTCAATTTATAGAAACAATGAGGTGCCAATCTCTAGCAGGAAGTTGGTGAAATTTATTGTTCACAACACATTTTCAATTAAAAAATGGTTTATTTTAATACACATTCAATTAACTGTTATTAAAATAGCTGCACATCCCCGCGTACAAAATTCACTGTAACAAAATTTGGCAGTGTGAGTACAGCTGGATATTTAATAGGATCACACTGTATCACACGGGCCATCTGACACAACTCCTCGAAACTTGTAAAAACTCACGCTGCCAACTTTCCGATAACTGAAGGAAGCACTGCCAAAAGTTTCGAATAACAATCTTTTTCCTGGCATCCGACATCATGAGATTTGGTGGGTTTTCAACCCATAATAGCCTATCAGCTAAATATTCAGCTATGCTCGCACCGTCGAATTTTGTTACAGTGAATTTCGTATGCGGGGATGTGCAGCTATTTTAATAACAGTTAATTGAATGTGTGTTAAAATAACCCTGCTTTTAATTGAAAATGTGTGTGAACAATAAATTTTGCCAACTTCCTGCTAGAGATTGGCGCCTCACTGTTTCTATAAATTGATTTGCATTGAAGTATGGTTTAACACCTCGCCTAGAAATCCTCTGCAACTCGATTCATACAAGTTGCTTGAAAAGCTGTTGTTCCTCTTTAAACTTGGTACTGTGATCATTGTTTCCCATTTACCATAGGTGTGTGGTTTTTATGCTGATTGCAATTCATTACTATGACTGGCTTTGTTTAAATTGTCTTTCTTGCAGCATATGTTTACATTCATATTGCAACAGGCATTTTGGTTACATCTTTCATTGATATATCTGTGATTTTGCTTCCTTGTTAACGATTAGTGTTTCATCTTATTTTTTTCCTTGGTATCAAAAGATATGAAGGTTCTTTTGGTTTAGTTTAATTGATTCTTCTCTCTATTGGTATGATGATTGAGAACTTGGGACACATCTTAGACTACATCTCTTATACCTTTGTTTTTTCTCTTTTAATGAAAAAGTGTTGGGAATTTTTTTGTTTGGTTGGATATCATCATTGCCCATAGACAGATTGTCATTGTTACCAATTTAGTCCAAACCTCCGATCAATAGCATGGATTTTGAGCCAGAGTTTTTGTTTCTATTTTTTCGAGTATATTGTATAATTATAATATATATAATTCACAAACAGTGTACCTGCTTCTGTTAGTGACAAGTCATAGTTTGAAGACTTGACCGGCGATTCAACAAGCTTAATATGAAATTGATGTTGAAAGGTATCTGCCATTGTGGAAATTTTTGAAGCAGTGCATGAATAATGCAAGGAAAACGTATTTACTAGGAAATTGATGCATTGCAAAAGGTATATGAATAATGTTGTAAGGTATATGCAAGAAATTATTATGTATTTTGGTGAGCAGAGTTCCTTGCACATCTGCAGTGGCCGTGATGCCTTCTGCTATTGCATTTGAAAGTTGAAACCACATGCAGGTCAATTCCTAAATCCTTAATTTTATAAAACCAACTCCTCAACCCTTAAAAATATGTATCCCTATCATCAATGAAAGCATAGTTGGTTTTTTGTTTATCAAATCATTTTATTCAGAGTACCCCCAAACTACTGGCACTCAAATCGTTACATACTCTAAAGCCACACACACATGTATATCACTTCCATGTATTTCGTTGTTTGATACAACATTTGCTCGCTCACAAGTTCCACTAAAAACTCTTTATGCTTCCAAGTACAGCTACATTACAGTAGCCATTGAATAAATCTTAAATTTTTTTAGAGAAATTATATATTTGGATTTAAGTTTTGGATGTTTCTAAAATTAATTGTTGATTTATTTAAAATTTAAAAAAAAAATGGAATTTTAACTCAAGATATAATAGAAATGTTGCTTATATATATTTACAATAATTTCTATTTATTTAAATTTGATAACTAAAATAATAATCTATCCAAAGTAGGCAAGTTTCTACTAATGCTTAAATAATATAATTCTAATTTAATAAACAATATATTGCTCACACTTGGGATTTAACATTAGGGTGAGAATTATGTTTAGGGGTTGCATAATGTGAGGCTAAGGGTTAAAATTAAAGTTTAATTTTAGTATAAGGGTTAGGGTTTACATTAGGGTTATGAATATGATAAAATAACTATTGAGATAGTTTCAATTTCAAGATTAAAATTAGGGTTAGTGTTAGGTTTAATAAATCTCAAATTTTTTAGAAAGATTATATATTTAGATTTCAGTTTTAGATGTCTCTAAAATTAATTGTTGATTTATTTGAAATTTTAAAAAATAGAATTTAATTGAAAATATAATAGAAATGTTGCTTATATATATTTACATTAATTTCTAATTATTTAAATTTCATAACTAAAATAATACTCTATGCAAAGTAGCCAAGTTTCTACTAATGCTACTAATTGTTTCTACTTTAATTGTTTCTATTAATGCCTAAACCTGGCTACTTTAATATTTTGTCGATATATTAATTTATATTAAATAAAATTTCTATTAGATAGCCATAGTAGATTAACAGTTTGGAGAATTGAGAAAGAAAATAGAAATTAAAAAGTATATAATATTTAGTATAAAATGTATATAATATCTCTAACATATTAAAAAGTATATAATATTTAGTTTAATTTATTTATAAACTTTTTTAAAAATTTGAACAATTTTCTTTTGGTAATTTTATTTAATTGTTTTACAACTTTGAATTTTTGTTATGTAATAACTATTGTTTAATCAATTATAAAGATGCAGTACATTTAAAATATAATGATGTAGTTATTTTCAAATAAAATATATAATGAATTGATTTGATTTGCTTTTAGAATTTTAGTTTGTACTAATTTTATTTTTAGAGTGTGAATATTTTTTGGATCACATTGAGGGTTTTGAGTTTTCTAAGTATCAAATGTATTAAAGGTAGGGAGAACCACGTACACTTTTATTTCCTCTTAGGAGTGTGAACAAACGAATATAATTTATTTATCAATTCATAATTTGTTCGTTAATAATCTTTAAAAAAGTAATGTATATGTTTATTATAAATTATTTTATTGTGTTTGAATGAAATCTTATATCCAATTTTACAATCTAAAGAATTGTAAGCTAAGTTTGCCCTCGCTCCTCTAAGTGTGGGAACCCTAATACAAGGCATAGTGTTAAGTGAAATGTTATGTTTTGAAGCGATGGGGTTTTAAATGAGATTGCATTGTAGATGAATCAATAATATCATTACACAATTTGGTGTGTAACTTAAAATACTCCATATTTAATAGTGAGTGAAGTTAATGAAAAATGATAGTCTTTGCGAATATTTGATTGTTCAAATTTTAAAATTAATTAAAAAGTTGAAATATAAATTCTTATATTTTATTTTAGTATACATATTAAATATAATTGACGTTGAACAATATTTTTGAAATATTGAAAATATTATAGTAGCAAATCCGTAGAAATTCCCAATCTGATATGTTGTATAAAATTGATTCCTCATTCTTAGAAGGATTTTTTACCCTTTATTGGTATTGATTTAAAAAAAAATCTCAATTGTTAATTGTTTCTTCATTAATAATATCATTTTGTCATAGATCAAGTTTTGGTTGTACTAGATGTTTAACTTGTTAAATTTCAAAGTTGTTTTTAGCCTTATATATATATATATATATATATATATATATATATATATATATATATATATATATATATATATATATATATATATATATATATATATATATATATATATATATATATATATATATATATATATATATATATATATATATATATATATATATATATATATATATATATATATATATATATATATATATATATATATATATATATATATATATATATATATATATATATATATATATATATATATATATATATATATATATATTATTTATAGGGTTGAATTATATCTTCCCCTACTTATCATATGGATCGAAGATAATAAAAGTATGCTTGGTATGGGTATAATATTTAAATTATTTTTTTATAAACTTTCAGGTTATGGAAAATCCAAGGACAAATGAATATGTTACTATTTCAAGTAGCTCTTCAAAGAAAAATGATGTGTTAGGAAACATCTTAGCCTCTGTGGATTGGCTGGGCAATTACCCAAATAATCTTGAGGCCTTTTTGAATAACAAATTTATGCTCAATTGTCAAGAGATTATTGAAGGGGCAAGTCGGTTGATTAAAGAGGCACAAAATGTGGAAGATTATCAAGTTGAAATGGTGGGGTATTTGGCTCCCAAGTACCATGCAACATGTCAGGTTTTGGAAATATATCATGAATACTTACGTGAAAAGAGATATGTCGAATACTATCAAGTAGATATTGGTCAACAACTTAAAGACAAATACTTGGCTATCTTGAGACAGATATGGAGGAATAATTTTACCTAGATTAAAGTGTCTTGTTGTTTAGTGTTATCATCTAAAGTGTTCCTTGAGAATGGAAGAATAGATGTATTTTGTTGTTTCAAATGTAAAGAACAAAATAGTCAATGTTGGTTCTTTTGTACTCGCGATGAAATGTAGTGTGGTTATTAAAGTCATGTTAAAAAATGTGTCTTTTTTTAAAAAGCGTTGTGCAAATCACTTCTGGCAATTTTAAAGGCCTGATATTGCTTTCTAGGATAGTGATATGCCTTTTTTGTGAATATTTACTTGTTATTAAAATAAAAACCATTAGACTCTCATTGCATGGTTCCTCTTAGATAGCATTAGTTTGTAGAGATTACACTCATTGTAAGAACTTGCTTAAGTCTTTGTATACTTATTTACTTTTGTTCAATTTGATATTATGCTTTAATAGTTGGTTCTATTTCTTACAAAGCTATAATATAGCAAACTATACACTTAAAAAACATCTTTGTGCAAAACAAGAGTAACTAAAAATAATCAATAAACCAACCAATACAGTCTTTTTTCATGGACTTGCATGAGAAGAATTAACTATATTATAGTGGTCAGTTATATTTTCCTTATGTTTAATAGTTTAGAATTTATATAAAAGAATTCCAATATACAACACTTGTGTGAGATTAATACATAGCTAACATTGTGTGCTCTTGATTTAGACAATAATTTGCATTGATATAACACTTGTATAAATTGATAATGTTTTCCAATTTCATTCGAAAATAATCTCTACTAAAATAATTGTTAGGAACCATAGAAATTAAATATTATAGATAGCATTGCGAAGGCACGTTGCATTTGAAAAGTTTGAAGCTTGTGTTTAGGTATGGTTCCTTCAAGTTGTTCCTTTTCTTAGAGTAGTAACATTGGTGCTGATTACCAAATGTCTTGGATCATATGTTTTTACTGCAGGAGTGGTCATAAATTGCAATTCATGGCTGAATTAAGTTTAGGTGCAATCAAGGCAATTCATGATGGAGATTCAACATTGGTCCCAAATGTACAGGTACTAAGTATTGCAAACTTTGGTGATGGACCTCATGAAATGCATAGGTATAGAATTGATATATCTGATGGAATTCATAAACACAAAGCAACCCTTCCTAAGAAATACAATCAAAATATAGCTTCTAAAGAAATTGTGGTTGGGACAATCATACGACTAAGCGGATATAAGTGCTCTTTTTCTAGTGGGCCATCGTAAGTGATTCACCATTATTTTTTAAAGAACAAATAATAAACACACACTCTTTGGTTATAATTTTTTTTAACTAAAGGTATCTATTGGTTCATGTGTGTAGATGGATTGTAATTGTGAACCTTGAAATTATTGAGACATAACATGGAATAATAGGTGATCCAATTTTTCTATTTCCTAAAGAAGCAAGCAACAAGGGACAAACTATGATGGAGTCATCTAATTTCTGTCGAGACTCTATTCAAATTCCAAAGAGTGGAAGGAATGCCCCCAAAAAAATACTATTTGGGATAAATCCAATCAAAGACAAGAAGCAAGCACCGCTTATAGTAACCCCTATTTTAAACTTGAACCCTTTTTAGACAAGATGGACTATTAGAGGTCGTGTAACTATGAAGAAAGAAATCCATAACTATAACAACACTAGAGGAAGTGGAAAATTTTTTAGCTTTGACATTATAGAAAAGGAAGGAACAGAGACACGAATCACTTGTTTCAATGAAGTGGTTGATCTCCATTTTCAGAATATACATGTCGGGTCTACATACATGATATTTGGTGGTACAGTGAAGACTGCGAATAGGCTTTATAATAGACTCAATAGTGGATTGGAGATCTCTTTGCTGGTTGAATCAAAAGTTTCACCTTGCGATGATGCCCATTGCATCCCAAAACATCATTTATGTTTTACACCACTTTGTGAAATTGCAACCAAGAGTAATAATTTGGTTGTTGATGTTATTGGAATTGTCATATATGTGGAACCAGGATCAATGATAAGGAGACGTGATGGGTCTGAGGTGCTTAGACGTGCCATAAGGTTGATTGACATTACAAATACAACCATAGATTTTACTTTATGGGGAATGGTTGCTCAAAAAGAAGGTTCTCAGCTCCAAAATAATTACTTCTCACATGAGAGCACTATCCTTGCTATAAAACATGGTCGTGTGTCTGAATATAATGGAAAGATAATAAGCACTATAGCCAGTACAAGCCTATTGTTAAACCCTGATATACAAGAAACAAAAGAGCTACAAAAATGGCTCGAAAAAAATAAATACTGCATGCAGATATTGATGGGAAAATATGTTTCCGCAAGTGTGCCCCCTGCAAGGCTTACAATTGGTGCTATTAGACAAGAGATTTCTCATAGGGCTTAACCCTTGCAATGCACAGTGAAAGCAACAATAAAGTTCATAAAAAGGGAATCAATTTCCTATCCATCTTGTCCTTTACAACCAAGTGGAAAAGAATGCAAAAAAAGACTGATGAAGAGTGATGATGGAAATTGGTATTGTTCAAAGTGCAATGCAACAGTTGCAACTTGCAACTATAGGTGTATACTCCAACTAAAACTACAGGACCACACAAATCTAGTATGGGCGATTGCATTTGATGAAGTAGCGTTGCAAATCATGGGAATCCCTGCAAAAGATTTGTACAATCTACAGGTTCAGGATGATGTAGGGGCAAGTGCTGAGGGTGTTGTACGAGGTGTGACAAACAAGACTTTTATGTTCACTCTAAGCTGCAAAAATGAGACATACAATAATGAAGAGCGCCTGAAGACCATTGTCACTAAAGTTGAAGATGTTGATTTCATTGCTGAGAGCAATTTCATCCTTGGAAAAATCAAAGAGTTGTGTACCAATGCCAACCATGGTTCTTAGAATGTATGCAGCAAGCTAAGAACTAGGCTATAATATAGGAGATACATACATGTGGCACATTTTGTGCAAGGTTCTTATGTATACATCCATCGACAGATGTCACATGTACATGTTTTGAAATAGTTGTTAAATATTTTGTTGCTCAAATATTTTGTCCCTTACTTAAAGTTTTCTCTTCATACTCCTCCTTAGTACATGCATTATGTATCCATTTTCTTAGAGCGTGATTATTAATGCATACCACTATTTCTTTTATATTTGAATTATTTTCCTCCTTTACCTTAGATTGAAACTATATTTTATAATATTGTTGACAATATTTGTAATTCTTTATAACTAATTATGCTCAATGATGGATATGGATACTCAAACTCCTTTTGCATTTTATTGGTTGATCATTCCTTAATTATTAGATAACAATGGTTATACTTGCAAAAGATATTTGGCGTTAACTTCTACATAGTGTCTCAGTTTATTTGAGTGTGAAGAGTTTATGTTTAATTTGTACTTGAAAATTTAGTTTTCACAAATGTATATTTTAAAGGTGTCATGTTTTTAAAATGCAGCTCATGGATTCTCCTCCTTTACCTTAGATTGAAACTATATTTTATTATATTGTTGACATTATTTGTAATTCTTTATAGCTAATTATGCTCAATGATGGATATGGAGACTCAAACTCCTTTTACATTTTTTTGGTTGATCATTACTTAATTATTAGATAACAATGGTTATACTTGCAAAAGATATTTGGCCTTAACTTCTACATAGTGTCTTAGTTTATTTGAGTGTGAAGAATATTTGACATCTCAATGCACCTATTTGCCACTAAAAAATGTTGAAAAAGTTGAATCGCCCCATAGCATTGAGTGTTGCAACAAACACAAGGACCACAAAAGACATCATGAGCCTTGATGAACAGCTAACTTTGTAGAGGCCAACGCATCATGCTCACAACAAACATATGGACACTAGTAGGACTTGTTAATGGAGCTCTTGGTGAAGTTCTCGATATTGTTTACAGCCCTGGTACAAAACCACCCGATATTCCAATGTATGTTGTCATAAGGTTTGATAATTACAATGGCCCACCTTGGAATGAAGATGACCCCAAAAGTGTTCCAATAGTACCAGTATCACTAGGAAGTCGAAGGCAAATTCCGATCACTATGGCATGGGCTATAACCATACACAAATCCCAAGGCCTCACATTGCCAAAAGCAACCATTGATATTGGCAGGGTAGAAAGGCAAGGTCTCACATTCACAACAATATCCAGAGTCAGATCATTAAATGACCTACGCATCCAACCAACATTCACATATGATAGATACTCCAAAATGCAGAACAATCCATATACAATTATGAGGAAAATTCTAACATTTGTAATGTTCCTCCATTATGCAATACTTAAACAAATGTTTAATATTTTCCTCTTCATAAATTGATGCCATTTCAGCTATTGCTGCTAACAGATCCACTGACCTCTCCTGTAACATAAATTTGCTCTTGCAGATATACAATATGATAAGGAGGTTGTGGCAAGGAAAATAAAGACACGCACAACTTCATATGCAATGAAACAACAATGTCCAATGATGAATGTTAAATTGTCGCAATTATTTTACCCATGCAATTTTAAAAAAAAATTTACACTTTTTATCTTTATTTATCTAGAATTATTAAATATTACTATGTACACATCCCGGTAACAATACTTAGCGTCTAAGCATGACAATAGAACTTGTATCTTGTGATCCAATGACTACTAAGTGTTCCATTCATTCTTATGCGTGATGGGTCCCGATCAACCACTACTATTCCGCATTTCAATCATCCTCCAACCCTTCCAAGATATATATTGGATATATCTCCCTATCGGCGTACCCATCGCACCTCGTTCCAGTGCGATTGCTAGTTTATCCTTTTTAGTTTTTAATTCCTAAACATTCAAAAGTATAACACATTATAAATTAGCTCTTGTATACAAGTTTGAGACTTACAATGCTCCTCTCTCACATGATAGCTGGCATGAAGATATCAAAGGCGGACCCTCTACTTTATCTTTATCTTTAAAAACAATAATCTAAAGTAGAATGAGTCCTTTTCAACAACCATTTATATGCCCCATATATATATATATATATATCAAATGAAATCATACGAAACCATCGTATATATGTAATTGACTACATAAGCGGCTGGTCGGTGGCGTGGGACTTGGGATAACTAGCGTGGAAATTGAAACACTCGCTGACACCAAAATTAATTGGAGTTTATGCTATTTGAAATCCAATGAAAACGATCGAAAGGGAAAAGGGGTTGCCAGCAAATTCCAATACCGACGCTAACATACAGCTGTCTTCTATCCGGATGAAATAATATCGTTATCCACATTATATTATTTTTTTATTTCGTCAGACTGTGGACCAGAATGTCCCTCACTAATTATTAATTGAAAGCACACCAACATCATTTCAAAGACAAAACGAGTTTCCAGTACAGATATATTAGATATATTATGACTAGCACTTGCATTAATGGAGGTGCAAGGGATGCACTTATAGGCATTTAATTTGAAAGCATAATTGAAGCATAATATAATAGAAGTGTTTAAAATTGTAAATTAAAAGGCAACATAATGTAATGAAATCAATTGAAAAGACATTTTTTCAATGTAAAGAATTGGAGAATAGGGAGTGTATGAACCTCAAATAGGTAACAAACAATAATTTACCTGGAACATAATTAAGGAGAATTTAACAAAATAACTGTTGGAGGAAAATTTATCCAAAATAACTATTTTTGTCTCATGCACCGGAAACCGCTTGGGTAGCTTCTCACTAGAAAAGATAGAGTAAAGTCATTACAAAAGATAGAGTAAAAGTCTAGGGTGTGGAAGCAAAATGTGTCAGCAAGTGAATGAAAAGAAGTAGTTAAGAAAATAGTTACAACTCAAAAATAAGTCTTGAAAGCTTGCTATACTCGTCTCTCTAACTTCTAGCCTCCTCTCTTCCCCTTCCCTTAAGCTGCTCTTTCAATTTTAAATTGTTATTTTTAAAATTTCACTTCTACATATAAATTCATCCCCCAAACTTAAACAATTTCTCCTTATATCCATGCTTCCCAACTTCATATATTATATATAAGCTTTTTTTTCTAATAATTTTATAATGATTTTGTGGTCTTCAAGAACTTATGGGTTTGATTTGAAACTGTTATTTTTCAGATTTGTTGCGGTTTGTTTTTTTGAATTAGTTCGTGAAGATATTTTCTATCAATAAAATACAAATTATTATGTTAGGATCATTTTGGCGCTTCTATGTTTTATCCTCTTCATGAGGTGGTGATACTACTTTACTAATTTGGGTATGTTTTATTGTTAACTTCCCTTTGCACAAATTTAGAGGTAACATCTTTAGGTGCATATTAGGAATGTAGTAACAATATAGCTAAAAATGATGGCACCGACTATCCAGTCATATCCATCCGGACAGTATGTACTGTACATCCAACATATATATTACTTCTCTAAATGTACATGACTGACAGTGATGCAATGGACTTACTAATTTTCTAACTATATATATGTTTTATATAATGAAAAAATATTATATAGAAAATGGTTAAAAATCTAAGTAAATAGAATGATTATTATAGTACATATTATATATTATATATTTATTTTAATATAATCATTTTCTTCTCTTGTTAAATTATAACTATTAAATTTATTAAGTAAAATATATTTATTTTAATATATTTTTTTCTTTTTTGTTAACTTATAACTATTAAATATAAATATATTAAATAAAATATATGTTATATTAAATTTGATTTATTTTTATATTTTTTTACCATTAAATATTTAGTTACTATCATTATGTGTATTATATATTTATTTTAATATAATCTTTTTATTTTCTTGTTAAATAATAACTATTAAATTTATTAAATAACATATATGTTATATTGAATTTGATTTATTTATGTGAATTTCTTATTCATTATGCCTTAATTGTTTGTATTTGATATTATAATTTCATCCTTTGAAAAAGTAGGAAAACATAAGCCTAAAATTTATGGTGAAATAGTTTTTTTTTAAACTATTATCTATTTATTTGAAATTATCATTTAAATACCAATTCCTAATTTATTTTAAAATATTTCATGAGAATCTAAACTTTACTTGAAGAATCTTACATCTATCTCAAGTCTTAGATTTTAATCAAATGTTTTATTTTATTTTATTTGGAAAAATAAAAATGAATGTTATATTTTGTAGTTGGCTCTTTATTAGCTATTTAATCAATCCAAATACATTATGATTATGACTTAATAAACTATATTTTATATTATATTATATTAATAGTAATATTTATAATTTTAATTATCTTTCTATTATATTATACTATATTTATATCATTATTAAATTAAAATAAAATATTTTAAGATTATAATTTAATATCAGTTATATTATATTATATTTATATTATACTAATTCATATACTATATTATTTTATCAATAAACTAATAAATTATTTTTCTATTTAATGTTAAATTATAAATATATGAATAATTATTAAATTATATGCATATTTATTCTAACTAAATTATATTATATTATTTAATATAATAAAATTATTAAATAATTTTATATTATATTTTTATTAAAATATGAATAATTATTATTTTATATTAATATAATCCTAATCAAACAACTTTTCGTAGGTACAATTCTTAGATATTATTTTTCTGGGTCACTTACTAATGTATGCATACTTTATCCATTGTTAAAAAATACAATTGCATCAAATACACAATTCATAAACTAAATTAGACAATTTATATGCTATAATTTTTATTTTGTGTTATTTTGTGTTAAAAGATTTATATTATATATTATAATAATATATATTACATTACATATATATTTTCTACTTAAACTATTATTTTTATATTGTATTAAAGTAATTATCATTATTACATTAGATATATTTATATTATAATTTTTATAAAATATAAAATATTAATATAATATAAAATAATAAAATAAAAAATTTTGTAAACTTGAATTTTCATTTTTTTAATAAAATAAAATAAATAATTATTAATATCATCACACTCACATGCCCACACTTTTCTAAATGGAAATGTGTTATTTACTCTTTATGTATATAACTTCCAAATTCTTTTCCAACTTTAAACAATCCTATCAAAATTTTGGTAGGAACTTAGTTGCTATGCAACCTTGTTATGAAAGTAAATAATTTTGACCAAAATAAATTTTTGGTATTAATTTCCTTCATTAATTTATAATTTTGAATTAGGGGAAGAAGAGCTTATAGTTCAAGACCCTAATTTTGTATTAAATTTTAAATCATTTCATTTTTAAAACTTAATTGACAAGTCTCCTACTTCTAATTAAGGTTTCAACCACATCATCAATATGATGCGACATTAATATGCTTTATGTCAAGATCTCTAAAATAGATAATACCTATGCATTAAAGTCATATTTTATTGATGTGTTGACATGTCATAACATTTATTTTTTTAAATGAAGAGATACATTTATTCAATTATTTACAAAAAGTAACAATATTACTAAAGTTCGAGACAATATATTTTTTTTTTATATATATATATATATATATATATATATATATATATATATATATATATATATATATATATATATATATATATATATATATATATATATATATATATATATATATATATATATATATATATTATATGTTATAATATTATTATGTAAATAAAAATATATATATATATGTATAAATAATAAATACAATTAATTATTATTATATTTTACTTATAATTATATTTATAATTTTATAATACAACCTTTAAAATATGTAAAAAAATAACTAATTTAAATGTAAAATAAATTATTTTAAAAAATAAATAAAAATTCTCACTATATTTCTTCTAGAATCTAAACATAAAATTTTAAATTAAAAATTTTTTAAAATTAAGTCTAGGTAATCATCTTGTAATAGGGATCTAAATAATATTTTAATTGTCATATCGAACAATTGTTTATTTGTTCATTTTAACTATGAAATTAATAAGAGGTGTTTTATTTTAATTGGCAAATCAAACAACTATATTTGACAAAATAAAGTTAAAAGAAAATAAAATTTAAGTTTAAATAACATATTTCGATTTAGAAAAAGTGTGGGTTTGTGAGGGTGATGATATTAATAATTATTTATTTTATTTTATTAAAAAATAAAAGTTCTTATTTTATTATTTTATAATTTATAATTTTATAATTTTATTTTTTAATATTATATTTTATAAAAAAATATAATATACATATATCTAATGTAGTATATCATAATTACTTTAATATAACAAAAATAGTTTAAGTAAAAAATATATGTAATGTGATATATAGTATTGTAATATATATTATAAATCTTTTAACACAAATTACATAAAATATAAAAATATACTATAAATATGTCTAATATAGTCTATATAACAATGATTTTGATGAGAAGTGATAAAATATAAAAATATAAAATAAATTTATAAAGTTTATAAACTTTTCCACCTTATTCAATAAATATTTTGTACTTTAGCATATCCCTCTATTTCAGAAAAAAAAAAAAAAAAAAAATTGTGTGCTTGAGAAAAAATACTCATATCGCTAAAAGTTTTTAGTCTATTAGATTTTAGAAAACTAATTTCTAGTTTTGTTAATTAATTCACAACTTAACTCTATCCAATATCAAAATATGTTATTATTAAATATTTTGATGAAATTTGATAAACATTTTGATGAAATTTGATTGGTTGAAATTAATAAGAACTAATAGTAATTGAACTTTGCAATCTAAACAAATATTTCCCAAAAATCTGCCCTTATGGCTCAAAGTTTTTCAGCCAATAGAATGAATGAAAAATACTTCTAGAAATTACAAAAGTTAAATATCTTGTAATTTACTTTATCAAATATTAAGATATAATAAATAATTTGAAAATAGTGAATTCTGATTGGTTGAGACTTACTAGTTTAATTACTAGTGAAAAACATGTCGATGCCTATAGTTCTACAACCTACGACAAGGAACTAAAAAATACAATTGCATCAAATACACAATTCATATACTAAATTAGACAATTTATATGCTATATTTTTTATTTTGTGTTAAAAGATTTATATTATATATTATAATAATATATATTACATTACATATTTATTTTCTACTTAAACTATTATTTTTATATTGTATTAATGTAATTATCATTATTACATTAGATATATTTATATTATAATTTTTATAAAATATTAATATAACATTAAAATAATATAATATAAAATAATAAAATAAAAAATTTTGTAAACTTGAATCTTCATTTTTTTAATAAAATAAAATAAATAATTATTAATATCATCACACTCACATACCCACACTTTTCTAAATGGAAATGTGTTATTTACTCTTTATGTATATAACTTCCAAATTCTTTTCCAACTTTAAACAATCCTATCAAAATTTTGGTAGGAACTTAGTTGCTATGCAACCTTGTTATGAAAGTAAATAATTTTGACCAAAATAAATTTTTGGTATTAATTTCCTTCATTAATTTATAATTTTGAATTAGGGGAAGAAGAGCTTATAGTTCAAGACCCTAATTTTGTATTAAATTTTAAATCATTTCATTTTTAAAACTTAATTGACAAGTCTCCTACTTCTAATTAAGGTTTCAACCACATCATCAATATGATGCGACATTAATATGCTTTATGTCAATCTCTAAAATAGATAATACCTATGCATTAAAGTCATATTTTATTGATGTGTTGACATGTCATAATATTTATTTTTTTAAATGAAGAGATACATTTATTCAATTATTTACAAAAAGTAACAATATTACTAAAGTTCGAGACAATATATTTTTTTTAAAAAAATATATATATATTATATGTTATAATATTATTATGTAAATAAAAAAATATATATATGTATAAATAATAAATACAATTAATTATTATTATATTTTACTTATAATTATATTTATAATTTTATAATACAACCTTTAAAATATGTAAAAAAATAACTAATTTAAATGTAAAATAAATTATTTTAAAAAATAAATAAAAATTCTCACTATATTTCTTCTAGAATCTAAACATAAAATTTTAAATTAAAAAATCTTTAAAATTAAGTCTAGGTAATCATCTTGTAATAGGGATCTAAATAATATTTTAATTGTCATATCGAACAATTGTTTATTTGTTCATTTTAACTATGAAATTAATAAGAGGTGTTTTATTTTAATTGGCAAATCAGACAACTATATTTGACAAAATTTACCAGCTTATATTTCACTCAAGTTTACCGGACTGGTTACATATCGTAAGACAGGTATCGGTGAAAATCCAATGCAAAATAGCCTATCGGTATCGATTATGAAACCTCGCGGACATCAAAACCGGATAGGGCCTTACTGCAAATGTGCCACCCTCACGTGACTTAGTTAGCCGACATCTCGGCCGAAAAAGGCGGGCCGACGGTTAACTTTTTTCGCCTAGTCGGCGGAAGAGTGTCAGCGAACAGCTTTTGAAGCTAACTGATGAAGTGTTGATGCAAAACCCCTGTCCTCTTCGAATTAACAACTGTTTGCGCACCTCAAAGAAAAAGGTCTGCCCCCTGGCCGCTTTACAGATGTCCTCTCAACCAAAATGACTAAAATATAATATCAGTGCTTTTTATAATTTATTTTTATTTTTAAATCATGTAAAATAATAATTAAATATATTTAAACTTCAACATAAATTTACAAAATTTTAATAATAAATTATATATTAAAATTTTTAAATTAAGATTAATATTGATTTTATATAATGTGTATTTAAGTGATTTTAGAAAATATATTATATCAAATTTTAATATTATTATTATTTAACTTTTAAAAATACATAGATATATATTTAGATAATATTTTCATACATATAATTATTTTTAAATTTATATAAGGAAGAACATCTTCCAAATAAAATGAAAATATACAAAATTACTCACCTTGTTGTCGTCCGTTTCCCATTCAAATTGCAGATTATGAAATTTGAGAGAGAGTGTGCAGGGCTTATTTTTGTCTGTGCGATGCACTTCCACAAATTTTTGGATGCCATACTTTTCAATTAAAATCCCCCAAATCAAAATCGCGAAAAGCGTTGGCAATCGTGGTTATTAATTTTTTGAAATGATAGTTTGGTGACTGGTGAGAGAGTGGTGTCAACATTGATGCCTGCAACACACCGATGAAACCTATGGACTTACCTCGTCAGGAGCCATAGCATCGCGAGCCAGATGTAGGGAAAATAGCGGAATGACCGGCATTCTATTCATTTTTGTCGCCGGCGGGCCATGAAATGCATTAGCAACTGATTAGTAAATTATTTCTAAGTGTGAGACAAAAAATCGATGTGAGAAATAAATGAAGTGTTCGTACACGGGCTTCCCCACAGGAGAAGCGGCTTAAAAAGCTGTCTCATTGTTCTCAACCAACTTTGTAGAAAAAATGGATAGAAAAAGTTATATATTATTAAGTTTAGATAAATTTGAATACACAAACAAGAAATGCCATATAGGAGAAACATAATCAAAGCAAGGAAGATATTTTTTTTAAATTATATTCAACAAGTCAAGGACACCTTGATTACAGGAATAAAAAGAGATTCAAGGCAGCCATGACATTTGAGATCAATCACACAAAGATTGAACCATAGTTCTTCTTGGAAGAAGTGAGGAAGCATGTATTTAAGAATCATGTCTATTGTGAACATTTTGAATAAACTTTGATAGACATTTACTTGAGATTTATAAATAAAAAATAACCAAAAATTTGCATGCAAAAAATTTCTTGGAAATTTAAAAAATTGATACAAACATAATATCATCAATAGTTTCTAATATGTTCTTTCTTTTTCTTGTGTATTATGCTTTAGAACTATCTTAATCAAGCATATATTTAATATTCAAAATATTTTGCATTTAGGCACACTGCCTAGAGCTCACTGCTCAATATGAACAACATTGGGCTCCAACCCTAAGGAAGTTGTTGGTACTCAAAAATACAACATGGGTTTTTGAGTACCTTGTTAAATTTTTGCAATTCTGACCCTTTTGAAGTGCTTTTGTGCCTATTTGCCCGGATGAGATTCTGAAGTTTTCCATGCATGCCAAGACCTCATCACCTTTGTTTTATCATTAGAAGACATCCTAGGTCATTAATTTCAAGTTTCAAGTTGTTTCACGATGTCTCGTTTTGAGGACTTGTCCAAATCTGCATTTTTGCCGAAGTGTCAATTTGTTGTAGCAGGCCCTATTTGTATTTGAATATATTGTGTCCTATTGGGTTTCATGGCTCGCCACTTTGGGAATGTTTAACATGTACATCAAAGATCTTATGTTTCAAAGCTCAGTCAATTTCAAGTCTTTTTGATAAGTTTCCAGATCCCTCAAAGTTGGTCTTCCAGAAATGTCTTATTTCTTTGTTCTGCCCAGAAATTTGAATGGTGTTGTTTGACCAATTATAACTTTTGACCATTTGACCCAATTGAGAGAATTCCTTTTGTGATGTATTACAGAGGTCAAATACTTCTTGTGTTTCAGCCTTCAGGTCATGACAAGTCCATTTGGTCAGTTTGCTAAGCCCATTCTATTTGCAGTTTATATCATTGTGCCAAACTGTCAAATGCGGATTTTTGAGTAGCTCACTTTGGTGGTTTGTATCTTTCGCCCAGTGATTGATCGTAACATGTCGCTTGTGGCATCATACTGTAGGTATAGGAGAGATTCATCATGCCAATTTTCAGCTCCCCATGTGCCCGTTTAGTCACTTTGCCAAAGCCATTCCGTTTGTAATTTGTTAAAATACTTTGAGTGTGCACTATTCAGAATTCTAGGTGGCCTACTTTGAGGTATCCCAGTTTGCACCCTATTCGAGGTCTGACATAATTAAGTATGGTTTCATACTGTGGACCTGAGAGACTACTTGCTTGTGGATTTTGAGGTCTCTCCAAATCCGTTTGATTACTTTTCCAAGCTAATTCCAAATCAAATTTCTATGTTTTTCACTGTTTTAAATTCTGAACTTATCAAACGGGCTAATTATGGTGATTAATTATAGTCGGCCATTTGATCTTTTTGGCGAGTTGATTGTGGATTCATACTCCTTGTATGGGGGTGAATCAATGCCCAAGATTCTGGTCTCTGAAAGTTTCGTTGGGTGAGTTTTTTAGGCCAGTTCCGGAGGCAACTTGTGTAATTTTGGCAGTGCGGACAAACAATGTTTGTAAGTGGCCATATTTGATTGCCACTAACTTTTGGCTATCATCTTTCTGGGTGATCTTCTTTGGCAAGTGTAATAACATGCTAGAGGTGAACTTGTGTTTCTGATGGCGCTCTCCTGCGAGGTCATCTGGTTAGTTTTTGAAACCACTTTCTAGAGGCCAGTTGATGTTACTTGATAACTTTGCAAAGGTTGAAAAGGTCAATGAACCAAAGATTACCTACATGTTTTGATGCCGACCCATATCCTGATGTCTCTTTTGATATGGTTAGAAGGAATGATGATATCCATATGTTTTGAAAACGCTTCTAGTTTTCCTCAATGTTATTGCCCGACATAAATGTTTGAGGTTTGTTGACAAGTGTATAAACATAAGTTAAAAATGGTGCACAAGCTTTGTTTTAGTGTTCTAAGTCTTCAATGCATAATAATATTGGAGAGTTTCTGTTGGAGGCTACTATGGAGATAATTGCACAAAGTTCATTGTAAGAAATCACAGTCTATTTGTCTTTCATTGGACTTGCCATGGTAGATTCTATTCCACAAGGACTCACCTTTGCTTATGTTGGAGGAATCAAGAATGAAATACAAAGAAGGCCAACACATATGAATGTTTGCACAAGATATTTTAATGTACACAGGCAGCCAAGCACGTTTTTGAAGGTTTATTGATGGATGAAGTAAATGGGAGGCCTGCCCATTTGATGTAGCCCACAAACTCAACAAACGGATTGCAGCAGTGAACAAGAATGGGATACATACCACCAAGAACAAATGCAAACCACCAAAGAAATCAAGAGTTGCCTGCGCAATAAAGGAGGCACTAGCTTTTGTGTGACTTAGAGGCTTCCCCCTACACAAATTAAATGAGAGAGGAGGCTTCACACATTTGAAGACAGGGAGGCACCAAAGCAAGGTGCTGGTCTTACGCAAATAGGCAGGGAAATCACACATGTATGAGAGGGTGCCAGGTAGCATAAGAGGCCAGCAACCCACGCACTTGGCAGGCTTACCCTACGTTAAATAGAGAAGCCACACACATGTAGGGGGAGAACTTGCGCAAGATGGGAGTTGCAGATTTGGGACTGTTCACATCAATATGAACAGTGTCAGCGTTAACATACATAGAGGCCTCATGCAAAAGAAGTGGAACTGCCTGGGTAGTGGTAGGTTAGAAGGTTTTCATAAGGTAAGTTAGTGGCTCACCCAAATGCATTGCAGGGAACCTTGCGTAAGTGTAAGGTGAGGTATTATGATTCTTATGGATGTTTGGGGGAGCCTACGCATATATAATGGTGGAGTGCCATGCGTATGAGGATAACTCATGCATAAATAATGCTAGGATAGTTTGCACAGGAAACAAGGAAGAGGGTCACGCACTTGTGTTGTTCCTCAAGCAAACAATGGAGTGGACTTGCACAAGAAAGAGGAGCTTAGGCGTTTGGAATGTGTAAACTAGATTTATCCCACATTTGTGAAGGGCTGGGATTTTCTATTGTTTATATACACCAACACTTACATGTGTAGTAAATGAAGAGCCAAGAGGCTCTGTAATACCCTCTCCTATGGTGATACTTGGACTTTCTGATTTGGACATTCTATTATGATGGTTAGAACTATATGCTTACATTTATGTTTTGTGGATGATTATATGCTTATCATATGATGGATATGCTCATTTATGGTTATCATTTATATGTTTATGAAATTAGAAAAGCCATCTATCTTTATATGTTTTATGGAGCTAACCCAAGGATTTGAATCTAACCATTATAATGATGTTTTATGTTTCATGGATATGTGTCTGATGTATTTTCATGACTCAGGACAAAGTCCTAGTTACTCACTTAGTTGAGGTCCACACGATGTTTGCATATATCTTATTTGTATGTATATCCATATGTATACATGTATCTCTCCTTGGTGATGTAGGATTGCAGGTACCGGGTACCATCTCCACCTAGCTTCACAGGTTTGAGCGATCCCTTAAAATCCTCAATTGTTGTTTTTGTTATGGAGATATCACCAGGTTCCATAGGAAGAAACTCTACCTTTGATCCTTTTACCTTTAGGTGGGGGGTTCTTGAGTCAGTCCCTTGTGTGGATGATGTATTTATGTGTTCTCAATTTGTTGGCTTTGTGGACCCTGAAGATGGTTTCTTGTCTTTTGCATTCATTGAGAATGAGGTTTTGAGTATGGTAGCTCTAATTGTCTTCATGGTATGTTCAATTTTATTAGTAGATTATTGATGTGATTTTAATATCAATAATAATAAAGAATTTATGGTATTAATAATGTTTTATAATATCCATAATAATAAGATGTCTATGACAATATTCATAATAGATGTTTTAATAATAGTGGTTAAATCCAACTTATGTTTTGATTACGTAAAAATAGGTTTTGAAAGGACCCGAAACCTTGTACATGAGCATAAACAGATATAGCAATACAAGACCATTACAACTGTGGTGCCCCACTGAATAGACCAAAGGACCCAACCCGGGATCCTACCAAATGGACAAAAGCCCAAACCGAGTACAACAAAGGGCAATTAAGATTTACATTTAATCCCATCCTTATGTGAATGTAAATTCATATCAAAAGAGGGAGTGGATGATTTAGATTTTTTTCCCTTCACAGTAGTCCATCCATCCTCCATCTACCGATAGCCTTCTGAATTTTAGAAGAGGTGGAGAAGCCCACAAAAGGGTAGGTAACATCAGAGACCCCAGATGGGGCAGGAATAGCCCCCCGACCCTTCCCCTAAACCCCCACAGGATAAAATAGGTAAAAAGAACGGGCATCAATAGCATCCAAGAAAGTGTCAGGATTAGGGACAACACCACGAACACCCAAGCCTGAGACAATAACATGGCCAGCAGTAAAGCTAGCAGCAACATCCAGGATGGGGACAACAATAGTATTGTCCAAGGTCAAATCATGGCCAGCAACATCAGTAACAACATTCAAGACAGGGACAACAACAGTATTATCCAAGGCCGAATCAGAATCAGTGACAGCAGCAGCAGGGACATCTGAGACATCCACCGAAACATCATCCAAAGCTTTATCAAAGAGAGGAGAGATAGCATCTGTCCCCCCAAAAGGGGCTTTTCAAACCGTATAATGATGAGCAGCAACCCCCAACCACCAAGTAGGCATTTTCTTTGATTTAACCTTGTCAAAAACACACCGCGCAACAAGATGTCCAGTCATGTGGCACTTCCAACAACGGAACGAAATACCCTCATAATCAAGATTCTGTGTCCAAGAGCCTGAAGAAGAAAACAAAGTAATCTTCTCAAGAAGACCCTTGGAGATGTCAACCTCCACAAGAATACGAGCATAAGTTGTTTTAAATATATCAAAGGAGTCGGGATCCACCATTTGAAAATCCCCAATAGCCTCACCCACCGCTTCTAGAATAGAATCTAACTAGAGATAAAGAGGAAGATTCAGAAGTCTAACCCATAAGGGAATTTTTTTGAAGGAATCAATAAGAGGATCAAACCCCACATACCGGGGTTTGGCCATCAAGGGGAAACACTCCTCCCACATAAAGCAGTTATTACATAGAATGGTATTCCTATCTTTAGCTTTATCAAACTTAACAATAAAGAAACCCCTTACCACAGGGTAAATCTAGAAAACATTAGTTAAGATAGGTTCCCAATGCTTGGAAATCCAAGCATGCAAGGTAGAGAGAGAGGGCCAATAGCCTCTAAAATGAAAAATAGCAACATTGGAAGAGAAGTCTTCCTTATTTTTCAAAATCTCAACTACAGTGTTAGAGTCAAGAAGAACCCTAATGGGTTTACTCACAAGTATGGGAGGCACAAAGGGAGGGGGAAGGGATCCCCTACGCCTAGAAGGAGCAAGACCAAGACCCTGAATGCCTACTTCGAATGCAGCAATGTCAGCATAAGAGATCGTAGAACAATGGGTTGCCAAGATCCCAGGCTTAGAGGAAACTCCCAATGCCAGCATTGCAGGGGCAACGACAGGGGCAGATAGGGGAGAAGTCGACCCTACCACCAATGCAGCAACCATGAGTGAGATGCCATTAGACACCCCTGCAAAATAGCCAGAGATCCCATCATGGGCACAAGCGGACATATCCACAGAACAGGCAGGAGCAACACTAGTTTGAATAGGAGGAGCGGGAGCAGCAGCACACATCATTTTAATTCTTGGAAGGTTTCATAAATCCAACTTATGTTAGTAGTTACCTAATATATATATATATATATATATATATATATATATATATATATATATATATATATATATATATATATATATATATATCACTATTATATTTTGTAAAGAAAATGGATTAGTGTATGAATAAATAATATGTTTTATAATAATGATATTCATGATATTTAAATATTTGTGATATTAATAATAATGTGTCTTACTTATGGTATATGTACCATAATCATATGGGTGCACACATATGCCTATGAATACATATATAAATATATATTATTATATAATAAATTAATTAAATTGTGTGAAGAAAATTGTTATCATTAGATAATAATAAATCTATGTTACTTTCATTTAAATGGAATTATGTTTGGTAAATTCTTTTACCATGGTTATTAGTAAATTATTCCTAAAAATAATATTAACTATTTTTCCACTCTTAAATTTAGGAGACATAGATTTATAGTTATATTAAATAAAATTTATTTGTCCCTTCATGGGAATGGTTTTACAAACCATATTAATTAATTAATAACTATTATAGTTGGGATGGTTGCATCGGTTGGATTACCCGTGCAACCACCTCCTCCAATCTATATACAAGAAATATTTCTTGTGTGAAGGGGCGTTGGATAGGAGTGGATTCGAGAAGAAATGATAACAAGATTAGTATTATGCTTGTAGGAAAATTGTATTTGTGAGGAGAGAAATTCATTAATCTCTAAGATTGGCATTTGGCTGTTTTCAGTAGAGGCTGGAGATTGCACCTAGGAGGATTTGAAGGAGTGTTGGAAGAGTTTGAAGGGAGTGGATCCTTCCTCAACAACCGAATCTCCGCAGGACTCCAGGTTGGAATCCATCCTGAGAGATCTCTCTCCCTTATGATATGTATTGGATAAGAGTCTAGTTGAATGTTTTCTCTGTGTATCTTATTGTATATGTAAATTTATTATACTTGTTTAAAGGAATTAGGTACCTTCCAGGATGATTGAGAAAGGTTTTAGCTTCATAGGAGTTAAGATGCAACTTCTAGGTTTTGAGTTTTCAATTTAATTCAGACTTAGTTAAATTTCAGGCACGGGAGGTTTTATGGAGCATTGTGTTTTGGCATATGGAAATTTGTGTAAACTTGATATATGATCATTTCTTGTTTGATGAAAGTTATATGGTACATTTAAATGCCTTAATAGGGTTAGGATGTGTGTAGGAAGTAGGGTTAGGGTTTAGCATTGTATGGAAGATCAAGACTATCCTAGGTCTCCCTAAACAACTCCTAATTTTCCTAAACATCCCTAAACTATCCTATTCCTTTTTGTTCTTTGATGTAAGTTCTTAAAAGTGTTTATGATGTGTTTTATTTCATGTATGATATATTTTTGATGTGTGGGTTAAGGGTAGAAAACCTAAGAACACTAAGTGAGTGGCTCTCAGTGCAAGGTCGGGGCCCTAAGTGGCTAGTACCAAGATAACCAACTGAAGAGTTATTTTAACAAGTGATAATTTAATTAAAAATTATGGGAATGGGTTCAAACACTAAAAATATTAATATGTGCCTCGCTCATGCCATTAGTGCTAGTAAAGGCTATGGATGGGAGTGGGAGAAGGTGCCTATGCATAGGTACGATTGAATGACACTTGTTTGTACGAAAGACATTCGGTTCCACATGTGCCTACTTGGGGGTCGGGGCCCAAAGTGGCTAGTACCAGGACAACCCAAGGGGTGAGGCCAATGTGATGACACTCACTTAGGTTGTTGCTTAGAGTTTCTACCAAGCCTTAGAACCTTTGGGAAAATATTTATACTTTGATTTTCTTTTCATTTGTTATTTGGGCATTTGTTATTTGGGAAAGGTTACCCAACCCTAGGTATGGCCTAGCTATTCCTTCTTTGTGGACCTTGGTGTTTATCTCCTAGCATAGGGGAGTGGGCCTTTTGGTATCCATGTGGTTGGGTGGTAAATGTTTTTATCGAGGTACCTTTTTATGGATGTAGTACTTAAGGATTCATGCTTGCATAGTGTTCCAGTTTTGAAGAAAGAAGACTTGTATTTATCTTTCATGATGTAAAATTATTGTTACCTCCCAAGAGGAGATGAATGTAATGTAATCATTGATGTATTTCAAAATGATGCATTTGGAATGGGTAGACTTGGGAAAAAGGAAAAGGGAAAGCATGAACTTTATGTATATGATGTATGTTGGAAAAGAAAGAAAGGACTTTGTAACATTTCAAGTAAAGTAGTATGTTTCTCATTATTGATTAAGTGAACAGCTATTGAAAGAAAAAAAATGTAATATTTTCAATGTATCAAATGTTTAGATGGTCCTAATATATGGTATTAATATGTTAAATGTTATATTGTTCATAAAGGATACTTAGGAATATAAATGGATTTAAATGGCAATTGAAATGAAAGTACTTTATATTTCTTTATAAAGAATCTACAAATGTTGTGAGGTAGTTTGATTAAGAAGTAAGTCAAGTTGTTAGTACACTAAATGGACTTAAATGAATTATGCATTAAATAAGAAGGGAACCTTGGAGGAATCTAAGTCAAACTATGTTTTGTTTATGTAATTCTTTTTAAAGTTTTAATTTTTTTCATAAATCATTACTTAGGTTTTCTTTTACAAAGAAAATTTTTGTTCTCTTCCCCGGTTCCCTTGCGGGGCATGACAGGCTCTTGGCGGGCCCCTTGGCTGGAGGACTTAGTGCGGTGGTGGGCCCCATTATTTTGAGGTGAAATGCTAAGAAAGTTTAAAAACTTCCTAAACAATTGTCCCACATTGATGCCAAAATGGGTCTTTGAGGTGTTCAAATACAACTCCACTCACATGATGAAATAGATGAAGAGCGGAGGCTCTCCCCACGTGACCACCTGGACATGCCTCAGTTTCTGTACCCATGACCAAAGGTAAGGATATTTTGTAGGAATGATGACGTGGTCATGACTAGACGAGGTTGACACGTGGCTGGCATTCGCGAAGTCGCTGGATCAAACTAGTAGTTAGGAGATTGTCTGGAGATTCAACGCTAGTGGTCAATTAATCGCGGTCGCCAGGTCGCTGAGTGCTTGGCTGTTAAGGCAAATAATCTAGAGATTCAGAGATAACCAGTCATGCAATCGCCATATAAGGTGGTAGTTAGTCCAAGGATCCGAAGAATCAGAGATTAAAGCTAGTTGCCAATTGTCTAGGTTTGAGTGGTTAGTGCAGATGCATTTAGAGATTGGGACAATGGGATCAGTCACCCATTCTCTAGATGTTAACCCAGGTTAAGGTTTGATTCTGAGACTTAGAGAATGGTCTGTTCGCCCAGTCACTGATATTAACCGGGGTTAATTGGAGTGTTCAAAGATTTGGAGAATGCATGTGGTCGCCTGATCTCCAAATGAGGGTGGTCAAACTTGAGTTAGTCTGAGCATCTAGTCAAATGATGACAAGTGTCCAAATCTGGTGACTTCTGAGGGAAAATGTAAAAATGGTTAAAAATTGCAAATTTCAAAAGGATTTTAAAAATTGATATAGTTCAAACTATAGGCAAAAATTCAAAAATTGAAATGACAGAGCTACTCACAAATTAATGGCCTAGAGATTCATTTTTTACCAAAACATTTGAGTGTTATATGTTTTCAGAAACGGGAAAAGATGAGGAATCCATTAGCACTAATGATTTTTAGTTTCTGAGTGATGGGAAAGAGTAGTTTGGGTTTGAATTATGAGGTTAGAATCAGAATTAGAATCAGAATCAGATGAGTTTGAGGAATGATTGCAGAAAGTGGTTCAGTTAGAGAGAATAAGTTGCAAAACAAAGTTGTGGGAAAAACTTGGAGATATTTTTGTGTCAAGAATGGACAGCTGTCAGTTGGCTTTCAACTAACCACATTCTCCTATATCTCAATTTTTTCTCTCATTTGTAAAGGATGGTGAAATTAATGCTGCAAGGTAACTTTTTGATTCTAGGGTCATGTTTTCTGAGTTTCTTTTGTCATTCTAGATGTATTGAAGCATAAAGATCTTAATAAAACACAGTGAAGTTCCTGTTCTAGATTATTGTTGTCTCTTTATATTTTGTTGATGCTCTTGTATGTTTAGTTTGTAAGGTATTCTGAATATACTAGTTACAAGGCAACTATGCAATTACCTATGAGTTTCCTTCAAGGGAGGAGTCAGTCTCATGAATGATTTTAGAGGAATAAGAATTTGTATGAGGATTTGATACAGTGGTTTGTGAATGATGAGATAGTCTGTAAGGCATTCTATCTAAGCTGCATATAGATTGTAAGGCATTGTGTTTGTGTTCCTATTAAGTGATTATTGTTGATGTACATTTGTATGACTCTTTTTCCCATTAGATATGGCACTGGTCTTTGCTTGTCTTGTATTTTCATCATCAAATCATTAATTCAAATCATTTTCCATTTTCAGTTTAAGAGCATTAATGTTTGTAAATTGCATTGAATAGTGCAAATTCTTTTAGCGATTCCTTGTAGAAGTGAATCTGATAGGTTAGCCAGCTTGAGCCTTCAGGTTCGAAGAGAAGAAGGGTGAATATCCTTGTTGTTACTATCCACTAATTTTCATGTCTGCATAAAGGGTTTTAGTGAGAGAGTGTTTATGTATGCAAATTTAGTATGTTTTAGGTACATCGGCCTGGGTCTATGGAGCCCAAAGTGTAGAAGGATTAAATCCTTGTTAATTATCCTTTTCCCTGTAAGAATTTGGAGTTGGGAGTCTAAGAGTCAAACTTAAATAGCTATATAGTGATTCTACATGAAAAAGTGCTAACAGATTGGCGACTCGACTGGGGAGGAAATAAATGACAGCAAGTTTAAGATGCCCAATTCCTTGCTTTGCTGAATCATCCCAGGGTTTGGTCCAATTTGGTTATAGAGTCAATTCTTTTCAAAAAATTTATATCTTCTTAGTGAATATGAGTGGCGACTTTGAATATCTGTTTGATTAGTGGTTTGTAAAATGAAATTGAAATGAATTTTGTGATCCTGACAAACAGTGCATCCTATGAATTTGTTTTATGTTTGCTAATAAAGAAGGTCCAAATGTGAGATAAAGGTTCTCAGCTGGTTCAAGATTGGTCCTCTATAAAGAGGCGGCAGCTCTACAAGGATTTGAAAGGTTATTTGAGGAAGGCTTTAGATCAATATTTTACACCAGAAACAGCACTTCCAAGTAATCTTTTATCAAAGTAAAAACAGTCCCTAAATAAGTGAATCAGTCACTAAAGGAAAGGGAAATTAGTTTGATAGTTCATGCCATATTTCTAGATAGAAGATTCAGTTTCTAAAGAGTATCAGAAATATGTTGATGTTTAATGAAGTTAGTGGTTTCATGAGTTTGGATAGAAATATTTTCATGAGAATAAGCTTTATTGTTTTGTTAGTGTGTTAGAATGGAGTTCCCATCCATGATAGATCAAGAGGGTGTTTCTAGATTTGAAGGTTTTCAGTCATATTTAGAAATTTATAATGATGAACTTCATTTGATAAATAAAAAAATTTAGCATAATTGCATTCAGATGTTAACATGTGCAATAGGATAAAGAAAAGAGGAGTCCAAATTGTCTTATTATAAGAAATTTCTTGTTGCATGTGGTGAACTCCATGTGGGTCTTGATTTTCAAGAATCCCAATATGCTAAGATGTTTTTAGAACTTAATATGCATGAATCAATCAGTTGGACTGCATCCCTAAAAAATGAAGCACTAGAAAATGTTAAAAATGGATGGATTCATTTGTAGATCTTGAATCTAGTTGTACTGAGGATGCTGAGTCTTGTTATGCTAATAGTGCTAGTTGTTGTGCTGATGTTGAAGTCTATGAATGTCAAGGAGTGGAAGAGAAATCTTCAGCTGATAATGCTTTCCATGAGCTTGTAGATGTCCCTTCTTCTCAGCATAATGTTAATGGTTCCTTGTTTCAGTTTAGTGGTGTTTTGTGTGAACTTGAAAAATATGATTATAATGTGGATGATAGTTCTTGTAGTGGTTACTTCACACAAGGTAATGTGAGACAAGTAAATTCAGTCCTAGTTTCAGATGGGGATGAGACTTGTAGCATCAACAGTGAGAATGAAGAGATGGAATGCGATGTTCAGTGCTCACTAAGTAGTGAGCAAATTTCAGATCTCTTGGAGATGGAGTTTTAGAGGTATGGTACTAAGTTTGTTTCAAAATTTCCATGCCCGGTAGACATAAATTTTGACAAAGATTATTCAAATGATGACATGATGAGTGAAACACATTTTGATATATTTTCTCCAATTTTAAATCGGCAATGTGATAGTGCATATCATTATAGTCATTTTAATGATATTATATTTGATGAGTACAATGATTAAGGTACTAGTGAGTGTTCAATTTTGCAAGAGCTTGCTATCTGTGGTTCCTGTTTACATTTTGGTGTTGAAGAAAGTAGTAAATCTAAATGTGTATTCTCAGATTTGCTAATGAATAATGATTCACTCACTGACGGAGCTTGTTCCTTTCCAAATGTTGCTGATGTAGTTTGTGATCAACAAGATGTTTCTGGTTTTATGCAATTTGATATTTGTTTTGAGAGGTTCTACTTCAGTTTGCAAAGTGATGAGATAGAATTTTTTTGTTCTTTTTTGCAAACTAATGATCGGAATGATAGTGTTTCCAGCCATGAAGTTGAGTTGGAATGTTTCATTATATAGCATGATGCTGACAATGAAGAGTGTGATATTTGAACATCACAAAATGATCAGTACTTAAGGCATCTTGATGGATTTCCATTGCCGAATAATGGTGAGTGTGTTGATTATTTTTCTTATGATATGCTGAAAGTGGATCAGAATGTTTTTGACCGGCTGCATGAAACATGTAGTCTCAGTTTGCCTTCGTTGTATGGAGATAAGAATTATTTATTTGATAGAGGTAAAGACTTACTGGAGTTTTGGGGCTTTGAGCCTTTTTGGTAAATATTGTAAGTTCATGTATAGTCACTTTCCCTTCAGTTGTGTGTCTTTGCTTTCAGTAAAGGGGTTCCCGGTTCGGAGATTTGTAAAATTGAAGTAAGGTGTCAAGATGATTCTCTCTGGGTGGTCTGCTTCTACCATGAGATTTTGAAGTTCTCTGCATGCCCGCATGGGGCACACGTCCACAGTTAGAGCCACTATTGGTACTCAAAAATACAACATGGGTTTTGAGTACCTTGTTAAATTTTTGCAGTTCTGACCCCTTTGAAGTGTTTTTGTGCCTATTTTCCTGGATGAGATTCTGAGGTTTTCCATGCATGTAAAGTGCTCATCACCTTTTTTTTATCATTAGAAGACATCCCAAGTCTTGAATTTCAAGTTTCAAGTTGTTTCATGATGCCTCATTTTGAGGACTTGTCCAAATTTCCACTTTTGCCCCAGTGTCATTTTGTTGTAGTAGGCCTTGTTTGTATTTGAATATCTTGTGTCCTATTGGGTTTCATGGCTCGACACTTTGGGAATGTTTAACATGTATATAAGAGATCTTATATTTCAAATCTCGGTCCATTTCAAGTCTATTTGATAGGTTTTCGGATCCCTCAAAGTTGGTCTTCGAGAAATGTCTTGTTTCTTTGTTTTGCCCAGAAATCTGAATGGCCTTGTTTAACCAATTATAACTTTTGACCATTTGACCCAATTGAGAAAAATCATTTTGTGATGTATTACAGAGGTCAAATAATTCTTTTGTTTCGATCTTCAGGTCATGACAAGTCTCTTTGGTCAGTTTGCTAAGCCCATTCTATTTGTAGTTTCTATCATTGTGCCAAACTGTCAAATGCGGATTTTTGAGTAGCTCACTTTGGTGGTTTCTATCTTTCACCCAGTGATTGATCATAACATGCTAGTTGTGGCATCATACTATAGGCATAGGAGAGAGTCATCATGCCAATTTTTAGCTCCCCATGTGCCCGTTTAGTCACTTTTCCAGAGCCATTCCGTTTGTAATTTGTTAACATTCTCCGAGTGTGCATTATTCAGAATTCTAGGTGGCCTAATTTGAGGTATCCCAGTTTGCACCCTATTTGAGGTTTGGCATAATTGATTATGGTTTCATATTTTGGACCCGAGAGACTACTTTCTTGTGAATTTTGAGGTCTCTACCAATCTATTTGATTACATTTCCAAGCCAATTCCAAATCAGATTTCTATGTTTTTCATTGTTTTAAATTCTGAACTTAAATAATGGGCTAACTTTGGTGATTAATTCTAATCGACCATTTGATCTTTTTGGCAAGTTGATTGTGGATTCATACTCCTTGTATGGAGGTGAATCAATGCCCAAGATTATGGTCTTTGAAAGTTTTGTCGGGTGAGCTTTTTAGGCCAGTTCTGGAGGCAGCTTGTGTGATTTTGGAAATGCGAACAAACATTGTTTCTAAGTGGCCATGTTTGATTGACACTAACTTTTGGCTATTATCTTTCTGGGTGATCTCCTTTGGCAAGTGTAATAACATGCTAGAGGTGAACTTGTGTTTCTGATGGCGCTCTCCTGCGAGGTCAGCTGGTTAGTTTTTGAAACCACTTTCTGAAGGTCAATTGATGCTACTTGATAACATTGCAAAGGTTGAAAAGGTCAATGAACTAAAGGTTACCTAAATGTTTTGATATCCTGATGTCTCTTTTGATATGGTTAGAAGAAATGATGGTATCCATATGTTTTGAAAATGCTTCTAGTTTTCCTCAATGTTATTGCCTGACACAAATGTTTGAGGTTTGTTGACAAGTGTATGAACATAAGTTAAAAATGGTGCACGAGCTTTGTTTCAATGTTCTAAGTCTTCAATGCATAAGAATATTGCAGAGTTTTTGTTGGAGGCTACTATGGAGATAACTGCACAGAGTTCATTGCAAAAAATCACAGTCTATTTGTCTTTCATTAGACTTGCCATGGTAGATTCTATTCCATAGGGAATCACCTTTGCTTGTGTTGGAGAAATCAAGAATGAAATACAAAGAAGGACAACACATATGAATGTTTGCACAAGATATTTTATTGTACACAGGCAGCCAAGAACAATTTTGAAGGTTTGTTGATGCATGAAGTAAATGAGAGGCATGCCCATTTGACGTAGACCATGCACTCAACAAACGGATTGTAGCAATGAAAAATAATGGGATACATACCGCCAAGAACAAATACAAACCATCGAAGAAATCAAGAGTTGCCTACGCAATAAAGGAGGCACCAGCTTTTGCATGAGTTAGACACTTCTCCTACACAAATGAGAGAGGAGGCTTCACGAATTTGAAGACAGGGAGGAACCAGAGCAAGGGGTTGGTCTTATGCAAATAGGCAGGGAACTCACGCATGTGTGAGAGGGTGTCAGGTAGCATAAGAGGCCAGCAACCCACGCACTTGGCAGACAAACTCTTATTCTAACTCTCCTTGGGATATATTTATCTACCATTTTTTACTACTACACTCCCCCTTTGATATCAATGGAAAAGGGTAAGGTCATTATACCAAAATCTTACTTCAAAAACTTGAAAGGAGAATATTTTCCACCTATATACAAATAAAAACTTCTTACTTACATTAGAGCAAAAAGCTCCACATAGATAGTCTTCAAAAGTTGTAAGTCTATGTCTCAGACTTGCCAAGACATGCATATGTGCATTGAAGCTATATGAAGCGGTCTCTACCTTCACCAAACCAGTGGGTCAGATATGATAATTGATTTTTGAGCTTCCTTCAAGGCATAAAAGTGTCTCAAGTTTGGGGGCAGTTAGGTTTCTCATTTCATTCACCTTCTGAATCATTTTATTCTAGTCCTTTTCCAAATTCATGATTTTGTCAAGAAAGGGAACAACTTGAATTTCTATAGAAGAAGTGGAGGCATGCATAGGATTGAATACTTGAGTCATTTGATTCATTTGTTTCATACAGTCCTTTATGTGTTTCTCAAAAGGGTAAAAGTACAAACCTGTGTTGCACTAGAGGATAGACTAGGGGGGTCCAGCCAGACACCTTCCGGCCGGAACCATGTGGTGCCCTCTAGGTGCCATGTGGCATCTATGTGGCAGGGGGGTTCCGGCTGAACCCTCAAAATCTATATAAGGAGAAAATTTTTCCCGCCTGGCTAATTTGAGTTTAGCGGCTTGGGATTGTTGAAGGGGGGTCCGGCCGAAGGGGGTTCGGCCGGACCCCCTCTGGCCAGACCCCTGTGGAATCCTATTTGGTAGCCAAGTCAGCAAAACAGGGTGGCTCTCAGAAGTTCTCACTTTTGGACCTGTATTCTCTATCAAAATTTACCTTTCTATAAAATCTAAAAATACCCTTTTGTAGAGCTCGTAGTCAAGATTATGGTCATGCAATTTTTATCATGTTTTGATTTCATATAATATATTTTACGTTCAAAATATTTCAAGTAGGTATTTTAACATTTAAGAACACGCTCGTTCAAAAAATATTAAAAATTTATATTTAACACTAGAGGAGAGAGTCCTCTTCAAGAATATATAATTTTTTTTTAAAATGGTGTAGATTTGATAGGGAAAATTGGACACGAACTAAAAATTGTTGATTTCGGGTAACACCGACTTTGGATAGTTATAATAGACAAAATATATACCGAAATCCAATCTTTCCTTTTTTATGCACTATCTATACATGTCATCTAAAACATATTATGGAATCAAAGGAAAAAAATATTTTTTGCATATAGTTTGTTCATGCGAACTAGACCCTAGATTTTTAGCATATTTCAGCAATAAAAAAATGGACTGCAAAAATTAGAAAACTATGTCAATTTTTGTTCAAATTTTTTTAAAAAAATTATAAGCATAAACTTCATCAAATTTTACACATTTCATTAGTTTACATCATCTTCAAATTCTAAACACAAATGTCACTTTTATGTCATTAAAGTTGAAAAATTTGAATGTTGTCATCCTTTTCCTTTATAAAAGTGTGACACAGGTTTGTACTTTTACCCAAAACTCCCCACAAATTTATCCACATGCAAAAAAGATTTATATATTTTGGTTACCTCAATGATGGCCTTAATGATTTTTTGTATGTGTTGATTCAAATTTGTTTTTTCATTTTCAAAATCCTTCTTTAGTTTCTCAAACCTTTTTTCATCAATCTCCTTTGTAAGGTCCTTAATCTTCGTAGATCTCTCAAAGGATTCAAATTGTGAGCTTACCAAATTGATCAATTTTTTGAGTTGTGTGGATGAAATATCAACAATATATCTTGCATATGTTGGAATGATATTTTCCAAAACATCAGTTGCTTCTACCATCAGTTTATTGTCTTCCAAATGACTTTTTAATATTTTATCTTACGTGCCTTTGCAAATTCGGCAAGCTTATATTTCTCCATTAGAGAGAGAATAGATATATCAATTGGTCCTTAGGGTAGCTAAATATTAGTAGGATGTTGAGAATAGTGTTGGAATTTTTGCATTCCAAGGTGTTCGCATTTAGTTTTTTTCATTGATGTCAACATATGTTACAAAGATGTTATCTAGAGACTGCTTGCAGAATGGATAGATAGGTTGTAGAAAATTGTACAAGCAATGTACAATGAGTTGGCACATGCAAACAAAATTGAGAGTAGTAAATCATTTGTACTAATGTTATGTGTGATCTCATATGTTTATGAGTTCATTTGTTAAAGTTATGACTGAATTAGTGAAGACTGGAAAGTAGGCCAGTGACAGGGAGACTTGTAGAGTTGGTCTCTAAACTTTCAGTATAGCTTCCATGGATGAATGATTTATGTTTTGTGAGAATGTAATCACATTGAAGACATGATGGTGAGCTTATTGTGTGATTACAGAGTCCTAGAGGGATGGATGACATCAACTATGGCATGTGATTTAGTGAAGACCTAATTAGAAGCTGACCAGGAATATGTAGCATGTTCTTGGATGATTAAGCATGGATCTCAGATCTTGGCACTTAAATTATGAATTTGAATTGTTGTAATATTGTAGGGTATATTTTTTGTATCTTAGCATGGGTCTATATGCATTGACCGAGCTAGATTTAATGTATGAAACTTGTATATAAGGAAGGAATTCCTTGCATTTGTAGTGTGTGTTTGTATGTACGAACAATGAAAAGGTATGTGAGCTTGAGGCTCAATAGGATACTATTTGGAGAGAACATATTTTTCATTTGGAGCACAAGGTAGAACTCTCTTGGTAGTGGTTGAGTGTTGGGATTAGTTTCAAGAACATAATTTGTATTCATATTAGAAGTGAGGATTGAGGATCCCGAGGGTGACTTTAACCTTCAAACCTTTGATCAGGTGATCTATTTTAAGATCCTAATAGGTTTGTGACTCTTAATAGGGTCAATCCTTTAACATGGATTAGTTGTAAAGACTCCTAACAGGGTTTTTCCTTTAACTAGGATCTGCCTATTATATTACTCGACTCCTAATAGGGTCAGGACTCCTAACAAAGTCATTATTCTCATAGTGCATATATTTGTGGGTACCATCCCCACTAGATTTTTTACCTTAATAGGGTTTCTTCAAGAACAAATTTGGTGTTCAAGTGTGTTCATATTTTATTGCTTCTTTTTCTTCCATGTTCAGTTATTTGGTTAAGCATTAAAGTTTACACTTAGGTTTTATATGATATGTTTGGCATCAATTGAATGACCCCCTCCCCCCCTCTCAATTGATTCGGACATTGTTATTCTAATAATTGGTATCATAGCTACTGGTCCTCAAAGAGAAAGCTTGACCACTTGAGGAAAAGATAAAGATGTCTTACTTCAGGAAAGATAGTCCCAAATTTGATGCAGACAACTTTGGAGCATGGAAGGACAAAATGAAGACTCACCTATTTTGCATGGGGATAAAATATTGGATAGTAACTAGAAAAGATATTACATTAAAGGCTCTTGGATGCTCAATTGGCTCTTGGATGCTCGCTCCTAGTTCTTGGTTTTCTCATGGTAACATCTCATTCATTAACTATCTCTCTTGGATTACTTTATTTTCTTTGCCCCATTATTTTATTTATAGTCCAATAATGTGAAGATGTAAGATTTATCAAATTTCATCAAATCATGAAGCTTCCATGAATGCACGCACACACAAGACAAATTTATCCTTTTCTTAAATGAATTTATTTCTCCAATGATTTGTCACAACAAGAAGATATAGCAATGATAAAAACCAAACTAAATGATTGTAGGTACACTCACAATGAAATAATTGGCTCTTTGAAACAAATGAATAAGCAAACACATATTCATAAACTTCTCATAGATATAAGAATTATCACTCCATGGATGAAGCACCAATTTCATATATTTCTTATTGTAAAAGAATCATCAATCTTAAGTACACCATTGGAATGAGTTTTGATAGTGCTTCAACTTAGAAAAGAGAAACCTATAGCTAGGGTTTTTACTACACAAAAAATGATGAAATTTAATTAAATATAGAGTTTAACAAATAAAAAATACTCCTAAACTCATTGCTAACAATTTTTCATGGATTCCCATCCATTTGAGTTAATATTGTAAGGTCCAAGATTACATAGAGGGGGTCAATCAGTAATCTACTAGATCCAAAACTTTTTGCAATTATTTTAACAACATCAACCTCATTAATTAACTTTAAACTTTATGCATGCAATAAATAAAGTAACCATATATCCATCCAAAACATGCAACAAAGTGACACCAGTATTTTATCATGGAAACCTTGATTGAGGGTAAAAACCATGGTGGGAATTAGCACCCACTAATAATTTGTACTCTTCTAAAATGTGCCCTTTTAAAGGCCTAGCGCCTGTTAGGAGCTCACAATGATGATCAATTAAGAGCATACCCTATTAGGAGTCACCCAATTAAGGTATTTACCTCTAGCCCTATTAGGAGCTTTACCTTATTAGGAGTAACCATTCTAAATTATTTTGAACCCTAGTTAAAGAGTCACCCTATTAAAATATTTAAAAATCAAACCTATTAAAATCTACCTAGTTAAGGGATTCTATTGTAGAAACTATTAGGAATCAACAAGTACAATGGTTTGGGTATAGAACTCTTTCTTTTATTTTTTAGATCCAATTAAGAACAAATATTTATTTTTCTTGCAGATAATATTTTCTCTTCACTCAACTGTACCTTCGCATCCACAATCTTCAGTCTCATAAATCACCAATTTACATATAAATATATTTTCACTAATTAGGTCATCCACCACCTCAAACATGACCTAATACATTTGAATTTCATCATTATATTTCATTCCTTCTCAATCTATGAACCCTAAAACCTATTACCAATTATTAATTACAATTTCAAGTGCATGTCAGCCTTCAAATCCATCACACACTCAATTTAAATCAAGAACAGTCAAACCTTTTGTCTTCTTCAACATGCTTCCAACACTTGATTAAATATGATCACCTTGAACAATGTAACATAAAATCATCATTAAAAATCTATTATGCCTCTTCACCTTGCCACATGCATCATGAAAATGTTTACCATAACTAACCACATCATTACCACTCACCGGCCTACCATCAACTGTTCAAACCTATTCAAACATTATTTTATCTATCACAAAATGATCTTCTATCACTTGAAACCATGCCTTGTGGTACTCTAATCCTATATTGATCATAACATAAATCCCATAGCTTAGTCAAGATACCCATACCATGAGCATAATTCTTGAATCCATACTAATTTGATAGAACAATCAAATAATTCAATGTTTATCACTGGTTGTTCTCCTATCTACTATGTTTCTCTTCAATCCCTCATAAATCTTTACACATTCAATTCAACAACTCAAACACTTATTAGCTCACTGTCAACCAACACATCACTGAATTGACATCAATGACAACACAATAACTGAACTCCCTGTCATCAAACATATACCAAAAAAATCTCAACAATCTCTACAACATCTCTGCATCAATTATAACAACAATACCCCCATTTAGAATTGATGGCAACATCACATCAACACCACATTGATTTGATAATAACAAATCCCTCTTTAGTTGATGCTCTTCTTGATCTTCTCCTTCGAAGTCTTCTTTTTCTCTTCTCTCAGTTTTATCTAATTCTTCTCCCCCTATGATCATATCTTGTTCTTCTCCCCCTTTGACCATAATGCCAAATGTTCCACTAGTACACCTATGACTACAACTTCCTGTTAGGATTGAGTAATACTGAGAGGGGGGGGGGGGGGTGAATCAATTTAACATCACTTTAAATCAAACTTAAACCAATTTCAAATAAACCATATGAATGCTGAAATGAAAAGAACATAAACACATAACTCATAACACCATTATTTGTTTTTGAGGAAACCCTAAAACCCTGGTGGGGATGGTACCCATAAATATGCACTAAAATATAGAATCTATGTTAGGAGCTCTATCCCTGTTAGGAGTTGAGTATTACATAGTACATTTCCTTGTTAGAGGAATAGAAACCTTGTTAGCGGTATACAAAACCTTGTTAAAGGTATAGTGATCTTATAACTCTTACAATCAACAATTTAGTTACAAAAGTGTTCTTCAAGCATGAACAGTACAAGCATTTTCTATTTACCATCACTGATATCCCAAACTCTTATGATCAATTCAATTAGTTCTCTTTAATCTTAGTCATGGTCTAGATTGTCATATTTCCTTATTCTATTTGTCATGGCCCGTGGATGATCAAACTCCCCTATGCATTTTTTTTAGTCTAAATAAGTATAGTGCTGGATATTATCAAAACTATTATTTTCATCCTTTGCTAAGAAAATTCCTATTTATCAAAATGAATAAAGCCCTAACTCTTATTATATCTAGGATACCTTAATTATAAGGTCATCTTTATTTTTAGTTGCCTAAAGTTACCAAACTAAGGTTTTGATACTATCTAAAACTTAGGATAAAGTATTTTCCTATGAAAGTTCCATAACACATTGTGGTAATCATCACACAGTCAAACATTACAAAGTCCCTCTAAGAGAAGGTTAATACCCAATAGGACCCTTAAGACAAGCTCATAAGACCCTTAAGATGAGCTCATTTAAGACCAGGTTAAGAACCATAAGACGATCTCATAAGACCCTTAAGACGAGCTCATAAGACCCATAAGACCAGGTTACTTTCAACCTAATTAAGACTCTTAAGACTCTTAAGACCCATGAACCCCTTTCCAAATTATTATACATTTTCACCATTTCTTTTAGTATTTAATTTCAATATAATGTTTTTCCCTCTCTAGTTATGGAAATTTGTACAAATTGATTTTTGTCATGTGTGTAAAGTAAATATGTACATGTAAATATGCATTCAAATTAGTAAATATGCGGCACATGAATTAGTTCTACTACCATGATTGAATACATGTGTAAATGCCTTCAAGTTTAAATTATGTTTTTAAATATTTAAAAATATTACACATGTGCATATGTAAATGCATGAACTTAAATGTTTAATTTAATATAATTTAATTTATATTATGTAAAAATGCATTTGAAAATTAGTTCATGTGTGTTTGTTTGAAGTTTTTAAAATGTTTTCATGTTTACTTGAAGTATTGTACAACACATGTACAAATTGAAAGTTAGATATTTTTAATTTATTTAAATTAATTTGTAGATATATATATATATATATATATATATATATATATATATATATATATATATATATATATATATATATATATATATATATATATATATATATATATATATATCAATTGATTTTCTAACATTTGGATGTATGTATATGTGCACATGTGCCTACTTACAGCAAGCATTTTTTTATCTATATCTAGATCTAGATATATATTACCTTTGTGTGCATATCACTCATGGCTTCTAGTGGTTCAGATCAGAGTCTCCATGATAGTCATGGATCACGAGCTCCCTCAGACCGTAATAGTACCCAGGCCCCACATGCTAGAGATAGTCGTAAAGATGAGACTATCTCTAGGATGCAGGCTGCTCTGACTGCATTAGAGCGAACACTGCAGAATAGTACTACTCTCCCTAATAGGGAGAAATTGACAGCTATACGCACTGAGCTCATGAGTATGATTCAAAAGGTTGAATCATACAATCCATATGATGATGTATCGATTGATGTTTTTTATCATAGCCTATCTAGCACTGTCATAGGGACAGTAGGTTGGAGGACAGTTGATTCAGATGTCTCAATCACTCAGGTGAAGAACATGTTTGGCACCCATTACATCAATAAGAGGGTGGTTCGAGCATATAGGGTCACTTTTTGTACAGATGACATAGTGGCCCCTTTTATATATCCTAGATGGTTAGCAGCACATCATATGTGGCCCCAAAAGGATGAGGTGCCACTATATTTCTGCAAACAATTCTTTGCAGAGTTTCATTTGGGCTATGATGTTGACTACACAGATCTACCTCCACATGCTGGTCAGGGTCGGGGGAGATATCAGGATAAGTGTAGACGACCCGATATACCACAGCCCCCTAGTAAGAGGGCATTGGTGGGTCAAAACCTTTTGGTTCTTCCAAAAGGTTTGGAGGCCTACACTGGAGCTGGGTAGGTTGTAGCTGAGGACACACGTTTAGATATGTATTCTAGCATTGCCACCATTGCGACTCAGGTTGAGCAGTTTTCATACATGCTTCGATCACGGACGAGTGCAGGTGTATCACCATCTAGTCCATTTTATGACCCATACATCAGATTTGATCTTCCTACTCCAGATGAGATAGGACGACTACCTGAGGATCGCGTGCGTGAGATTAGTGGTATGTTAGTGAGTGATCTCCTGGCTGCTTACCAGAGGATTTCTACATTGCATGGGATTGAGCCACGTGATTTACCTACTTTCATTGGAGGAGGACAGTGTCGTAGATCCTCCACAGGCAGTAGTCGAGGTCAGAGCTCAGATGCAGAGGCAGGTTCCTCTAGACAGAGTGTGGATGATCTTACACCGCCTCCACAGCATACACAGGCTCCCACACAGCAGACACAGGCTACGACCTCACGAGTTCATAGTAGATTCTCAGATTTGCTTATGGACGACGCCATTGATCCTGATGCAATGTCCTTGCACTCTTCTGAGTTATCCGACCTTGGACGTGCATTACAACAGGTACAAGAATCTGGATTTAATTTCAATTTATATAGATATACATGTGTACATATAGTTCTATATTTAAATTTAAATGTATTTAAATGTGGTACAGGACATTGCGACAGGTGCTGCATATGGAGATTTAGAGGAGCCTGCTGATCCGATTCATCATGATACAGAGGTACACTTGAAATAAATTAAAAATTAAAATTTTACAAAATTTATTTACATTTCAAGTTCTTATATATATATATATATATATATATATATATATATATATATATATATATATATATATATATATATATATATATATATATATATATATATATATATGTAACATTATATTTACATTTACAGACTCAGGTCCAGCACGACGAGGATCCACACAGGCCCGCACATCTAGCACATGATGGTGATCATCAACGTAGTTGATGTGTTCATTGATACATGTTTGAATTTTGTGATATATATGTATAGACACTTAAACATTGATGTACATGTTTGATTTTTGAGATATATATATATGTGTGTGTGTGTGTGTACATTTACATTGATATGTAGGTGCATGTTTTGTATATTGATCTATTTGTACATTGACACATGTTTGGATTTTGCACTATATAGACATTTAAACATTGATGTACATGTTTGATTTTTGAGATATATATATATATATATATATATATATATATATATATATATATATATATATATATATATATATATATATATATATATATATATATATATATTGATCTATTTGTACATTGATACATGTTTCCAGATTTTGTAATTGAAGCCAAAAATTAATTGATCTTTAAAATTAATATTTAATTTATGTTCAATCTTTCATCAATCTAATTAATCAATCTTACTAAAAAATCTTTTTATATCAATTGTAAGTTTAAATCAATCTTTAAAATCTAACTTTATAATTAATCTTTAATTTCAATGTTCAATCTTTTTAATCAATCTTAGAAATTCAATCTGTAGGTAAACCCCTTAAGCCCTATTATGCACCCTTAAGCCTTATCTAGATCAATTAATTGAAAATTAATTAATCAATCTTACTAAAAAATCTTTAATGAGTTGAAAGTTTAAATCAATCTTTAAAATCTTTAATGAATTGAGAGTTTTTAAATCAATCTTTAAAATCTAACTTTAAAATTAATCTTTAATTTCAATGTTCAATCTTTAATATGACCTAGCATGGCCTAATATGAGCTCACTTTATAATCTTTTTATATCAATTGAAAGTTTAAATCAATCTTTAAAATCTAACTTTATAATTAATCTTTAATTTCAATGTTCAATCTTTTTAATCAATCTTAGAAATTCAATCTATAGGTAAACCCCTTAAGCCCTATTATGCACCCTTAAGCCTTATCTAGATCAATTAATTGAAAATTAATTAATCAATCTTACTAAAAAAATCTTTAATGAGTTGAAAGTTTAAATCAATCTTTAAAATCTTTAATGAATTGAGAGGTTTTAAATCAATCTTTAAAATCTAACTTTAAAATTAATCTTTAATTTCAATGTTCAATCTTTAATATGACCTAGCATGGCCTAATATGAGCTCACTTTATAATCTTTTTATATCAATTGAAAGTTTAAATCAATCTTTAAAATCTAACTTTATAATTAATCTTTAATTTCAATGTTCAATCTTTTTAATCAATCTTAGAAATTCAATCTATAGGTAAACCCCTTAAGCCCTATTATGCACCCTTAAGCCTTATCTAGATCAATTAATTGAAAATTAATTAATCAATCTTACTAAAAAATCTTTAATGAGTTGAAAGTTTAAATCAATCTTTAAAATCTTTAATATGAGCTAACATGACCTAATAAGTCCTACTATGAACTAATAAGACCTAACATGACCCCTTAAGACCTAAAATGATCTAACATGACCCCTTAAGACCTAAAATGAGACCTAAAATGATCTAACATGACCCCTTAAGACCTAAAATAAGACCTAACATGACCTAACATGACCCCTTAAGACCTAAAATGATCCCTTTTAAGACTTAATTTGACCTCACATGACCCCTTAAAGACCAAACATGACCTAATATGACCTAATAAGACCTAGCATGACCTAACATGACCTCACATGACCCCTTAAGCCCTTAAGGACCGAACATGACCCTTAATCCATGACCCCTTAAGCCCTTAAGCCCCAACCCCTTAAGCCCTTAAGCCCTTAAGCCATGACCCCTCAAGACCTTATAAGACCTAAAAGACCTAATATGACCTAACATGTCCTAACATGACCTAAAAGACCCCTTAAGACCTAATATGACCTCACATGACCTAAAAGACCCCTTAAGACCTAACATGACCTCACATGACCTAATAAGACCCCTTAAGACCTAACATGACCTAAAAGACCCCTTAAGACCTAAAATGATCACTTAAGACCTAATTTTACCTCACATGAGCCCTTAAGGACCAAACATGACCTAATATGACCTAACATGACCTAATAAGACCTAATATGACCTAATATGAGCTAACATGACCTAATAAGTCCTACTATGAACTAATAAGACCTAACATGACCCCTTAAGACCTAAAATGATCTCACATAACCTCACATGACCTACTATGAACTAATAAGACCTACTATGAACTAATAAGACCTAACATGACCCCTTAAGACCTAAAATGATCTCACATAACCTCACATGACCTTAAATGAACTAATAAGACCTAATATGACCTCACATGACCTCACATGTCCTAACATGACCTCACATGACCCCTTAGGCCCTTAAGAACCGAACATGACCCCTTAAGCCCTTAAAAGCCCTAACCCCTTAAGCCATGACCCCTTAAGCTCTTAAGCCCTAACCCCTTAAGCCATGACCCCTTAATCCATGAGCCCTTAAGCCCTTAACCCATTTGGCCCTTAAGCCATGACCCCTTAAGCCCTTAAGCCATGACCTATCTAATCAATCTAAACAAAAAATAGAAATATAGACCTATCTAATATTTATCTAATCAATCTAATTTGATAAATTGAAATTAAAATTCAAGTAGAAAGTAAATTGAAAGTTCTATCCAATCAATTAAAATTCAATTTACCTATCTAATCAATCTAATCAATAAATAGAAATTTATCTAGACTAGAAAGGTATGCAATTCAAGAAATCAATCTATTCTAATCAATTGAAAAAAGAATCAATCTAATTTCAATTCAAATATAGACCTACATTTAATCAATCTAAACAAAAAATAGAAATATAGACCTATCTAATATTTATCTAATCACTCTAATGAATAAATTGAAATTAAAATTCAAGTAGAAAGTAAATTGAAAGTTCTAGTTGTAAGAGAGAGAGAGAGAGAGGGGGGAAGGGGAAGGGGAAGGGGAAGGGGAGAGAGAATGATGCTGCAAAGGAAATTGGGCTTGGTATATCTCATATTCAAATCTCATATTCAAATCTCTTCCACTGGACTGGTGTTGTAACATCAATATTATCAAATTGTAAAGGAAATTGCTGCAAATTTTCACAATTATTGCATTCATTTTTTATACACTGGACATTAAATTCATCTGAATCTTCTGATTTATCACATAAAATGGACTTTACAAATTCTGTTGTACTTCCAGTAACCATACCTAGATTAAGTATTGTCATAACCTTTTTATATGATTGCAAGTATAAGTGAAACTCAACATGATTTCGACAACAACATGTTTCACGAACCTTATTTATGCGTATGAAGCAAGGGCGCAACATCTCAAACATTCTCTGACATATTTTCACATCTGAAAATTCATGTTTGAATGCTTCAAACAATTCACTTTGTGTAGTATCGACAAAATATTTTGGATGTGAAATCTTCATACCGGTCTCTTCATCGTCCATTTGTATAGTGTCCCTTCTATTGGAAGAAACGCGAGAGTGGTTGGTCCAAAAATCAATGACCCGTCTTCTTACATCTTCAAAAATTCTATCTTTACGGGGAAGTCTACAAATCTGTACCCAATTCTTTTCAATATTCATATCCAACATATTTCTCTTCCTAATATATCTCTGTATAGTTCTTCGAGATACGTTGAGTAAATCAGAAATTGCTTGAACTTGATTTCTATGTGTCAATTTCTTACTAGTTATCATAGTCATCAAGGCTCTTCTAGCTGCATTTGAATCTGGTCCTTTATGATCTGCCTTGTTAACAACATTCAGTGCATCTTGTAAATTTTGAATTATTGTCTCTTTTACTTTACCTCCTCCAACTTTCCTATTATCAATACCCAACAATTCCAAAACCGGAGTCATTTCTTTTTTCTTGAATAACTTTGCGAACAATTGTGCTTTTCCCACCAAAGATTTACTCTCAAAATATTCCATCCACATATTTTTGAGATGCAATTTAATAGTGCTTTCAGGTACCAAGTGTTCTGGTTCAATTTGACTAATAAGTGATTCCTCATTCATGTCCATCAAATTCTGCATTGTAGGAAAAAAATGTATACTTCGACTACTACCAATATCCTCCCCTAGTTGAGTTGCACCTTCTACAGTGATAGGTTCTTCTTCAACATCCATTGGTTGCTCTTGGACACGTTTCGTATGACCTTTCATTTGGTCATCCCTTTTACGATCATACTTCCTTGTTCTAGTCCTTTTATTTCCCATTGCTCAAATATTTAAGCAAGATTTTTTTTATTGTTTTACTACTTCGTCATTGAAAAACTTGTCTTCAAACGCTTTCGAAATCAAAATTTCTTTGAAACTTCTCCAAAAGAATGACTCCTTGCTTCAAAATATCCTTATATCCTAAAATAAGAATGTAAATTCGCAATTGATATATATTTTTTTAAAAATATTATGCACATATATACCCTTCGGTTTGAAAGGACCGGTCGCTCACGCGATCGGTCGCGAGGGGCCGAAGACTTGAGGGGACTCGGCCGAGTCCCACTCGGCCGAGTCATCCTAAGTGGCATGCCAACTTGGTAGCCAAAATTTAAAAAACACAAATAATACACAATTTGCACTTGTGGTGTTTTTTTCTCTTCTGCAAATTAAAAATTTGAAAAAACTAAAACTACCCTTTTGTAGATCTCGGAATTACAATTCTAAAAATATAAATTTTATATAATTTCAATTGGAAAATGTTAAACAAATTTGTAAAAAACCACATGTATGTATATAAAGCTTTGAGAAGTTGTCGATTTGATAAATTAAAAAAAATAGTAAATCAATTAAAAAAAAAATTAAAATTATATGAGGCACTAGATAAGAGAATCTTCTTCAAGAATATATAATTTATTTGAATTTTAGAAAAATTTTGATAGCTGAAAAGTGGCGGGAGATAAAAACTATTGATTTCGTGTAAGTTGTACTTTGAATACTTATAACGGGCAAATTATAGATCGAAAACACTTCTTTCCTTTTTGTTGCACTAGGTATACATGTCATCTAAAACATATTTTGAAATTGGAAGAAAAAACAATGTCTTACTTATAATTATTTGACGGGAGGTAAACCCCCTGATTTGCTGTATTTTCAGGACATGAAAAATAGACTTTAAAAATTAAAAAAATATATTAATTTATGTCCAAAATAATTTTAAAAAATTATAGGCATAAAATTCATCCTATTTCACACATTTCATCAGTTTACATCATCTTCAAATTCTAAATAGAAATGTGACTTTTATGCCCTTGAAGTTTTTTCATTTTGGTGTTGTTAGCCTCTTCCTTTGTAAAAGGGTGACAGCTTATTGTGCTTTTACCCACACACATCCTACCCCTATTAAAGCATTTAAATGCACCATATAACCAAACAAATAATGAACATATATAAAGTTTACATGAAATTTCATATGCCAAAACACAATGCTCCATAAAACCTCTCGTGTCTGAAATTTTAACTAAGTCTGAATTAAACTAAAAACTCAAAATCTAGAAGTTGCATCTTAACTCCTATAAAGCTGAAACCTATCTCAAACATCCTGATAGGTACCTAATTTCTTTATACAAGTATAAATTAAAGTATAAGAAATTAAAGTATCATACTTTAATTTATTATACTTCAATGTTATACTTGTATAAAACAAACCCTACACTTGTACAATGTTATAATTCTCTAAAACAAACCCTAATCCAAACACATCAAAGAAATGCTAACTCGCAATTGTATAAACCCTAATTCCAAACACAAAAAACTTGAGACCTACACTTGTACAATGTTATGCTTCTCTAAAACAAACCCTAATCCAAACACATCAAAGCAATGCTAACTCGGGATTGTATAAACCCTAATTCCAAACATGACAAACTCAGGATTAAATAAAGCTTAGGAATAATACAAACTCGGGATTGAAATGCGTGATTCTTTGTAGAATGACAAATAATGACAGAAACTACAATATGACAAAAAATTAAATATAACTTTTCCTAATCTGGGATAAAAAATCTACGTGAATTATTTACAGGATTTGTGTGTTTCTACAAGATGACATAAAATTAAATAAGATGATTGACAGATCCGACTCCATAACCCTACCTCAAATCTGGACGAACAAAGGTGGTACTAAAGCAAATATGGACTAGTAAGGTTGGAATAATAGTTCTAAATTCTAGAAGCACTATTCGGATTATACAAATATGTGAACAACCAATGCATATTTAAGCATCCATTATTTAAAACTATCTCCTATCACACAGAAGACAAGACACAGAAACATAATCACAAATCCACATTAGATCCTACATTAATTCAGCCAGTAGATATTCAATATAGCATCTCAAAAATACATGGCAACACAGGCCCACAAGAGGAAGCACAATATTTTATGCAATAATATATCATAACTATCCTTTCCCTGAGACTGTTTCACATAAGAGTACAACCATGTTATAATAGAATAATCCTCTTTTAAATTGCAGGCTCATAGTAAGCAACAAGAACAAAATGGAAATACAATCAAGCAACAAACACTCAAGAAGGATTATCTCCAGGATAGATCCTACTTGGAGTCCAGTGAAGAGAAATTGTTGGAGAGAAAAAGATCCAAGATTTCCAACCTACTCCAAGCACTCCTTCAAATTCCTCCTACAGGCAAGCTCCAACCTCTTTCGGAAGCAATCTCAAGAGAAAAATCAATTCTCTCTTCTCTAAACTATAGCAATATTTTATCAAAGATAAAGCCTCTCCTCAAATTAGAATTTCCTATGCCAACCCCCCACACACAGGAAAATCTCTCCTGTAAAATAGATTGGGGAGTAGTTGCACAGGTATTCCAACCAATGCAACTATCCACCAGTTATTCGTTAATAATACAGTTTGTAGAACCATTCCCGTAAAGGGATAAACAAATATTATTTAGTAAAATTATAAATCTATGTCTCCTAAACTTAAGGGTAGAAAAATAGATAATATTATTTTTAGAAATAATGTACTAAGTTACATAACCATGGTAGAAAGAATTTACCAAACACATCTCCATTAAATGAAAGTAACATAGATTTATTATTATCTAATAATAATAATTTTCTTCACATAATTTAATTAATTTATTATATAATAATGTATATTTATATATGTATTCATAGGCATATGTGTGCACCCATATGCTTATGTGTATATATACCATAAGCAAGTCACATTATTATTAACATTAAATATTATGACCATTGTTATTTAAGCCAAATACTAAGCAAGTCACAATATTATTAATATTACAAATAATTAAATACTATGACTATTATTATTTAAACCAAATACTAAGCAAGTCACAATATTATTAATATTACAAATAATTAAATACTATGACTATTATTATTTAAACCAAATACTAAGCAAGTCACAATATTATTAATATTACAAATAATTAAATACTATGACTATTATTATTTAAACCAAATACTAAGCAAGTCACAATATTATTAATATTACAAATAATTAAATATTATGACTATTATTATTTAAACCAAATACATTATAATTTAAATCCACTACTAATTTATATCCACAAAATATAATCATGATCTACGTATATATGTATGTATCTACATATATATGTATGTATTTCCTTATGTATATATTTACTAACATAAAATAAGAGCTTCCTTATTCACACCTCATCCTAATCAAAACATAAACCTTTCAGACATGAAAGCAATAATCCAACAAACCAAAATGCTTCATCCACACCAGAAACTGACTTGGGATTCCCCCCCACCTAAGGATAAAAGGGTCAGGGGTAAAGTTCCTTCCCATGGAACCTGGTGATATCTCTGTAATAACAACACCAATTGAGAATTTTGAGGGATCGCTCAGACCTGTGAAGCTAGGTGGAGACGATACTTAATACATGCAATCCTACATCACCAAGAAGAGTTACACATATACATATGGATATACATACAAATCAGATATATGCAAATAGATGACCAGGATTGATACATCGTGTGGACCTCAACTAGGTGAGTAACTACGACTTCGTCCTAAGTCATGAAAACACATCAAACACATATCCATAAAACATCATGATAATGGTTAGATTCAAATCCTTTGGTTAGCTCCATAAAACATATAAAGATAGAAGGTTTTCTAATTTCATGAACATATAAATGATAGCCATAAATGAGCATATCAATCATTTGATAAACATATCATCATCCACAAAACATAAATGTAAATGTAAAGTTCTAACTATCATAATAGAATGTCCAAATCAGAAAGTCCAAGTATCACCATAGGAGAGGATATTACATCATTGCCCAAAAGAAATAAGGCTCACTACCAATAGAAAAAGGCTCACTACCTGAATGAGAATAATGAAAGGGAATCCACCACTGAAATAACTATCACCAATCAACAACAACACCAAAAGAATGTTTTTATTTTCTACTTGTTGCAATCTTTCACGTACTTCACTAATTCATAAATCTTTCCTTATCAAATTTACATTCACTATGCACATACATACTCTCTAGCATCGAACAAAGTCGTCACTTTCTTATACCATGCCATGCCACCATAAACATCTAAGTCAGTGCAACACAATTTGAAATAGCTCACCACAAAACATTTCCACAGATGTAAGGAATGAAACCTAGACCGCAAAGAACTTCCTCGCTCAAATAAACAAGCTACACATTCACCATGATATTCAGAACCAAGAAAAAGGATATACATGTTACAATGCAAACACTTATTCTAGAGCATGCTAACCACTTTCTAGATCAGTCCAGGTCCAAAGGAGTGTGCCACATTATATTACAATATGAATGATACCAAAACAAACACAGCCAAAGATAGGTCTTCACATCACAATATCCATAGCACTCTAAACTAGATCACCAAAGTATCATATCGTTATCCAAACAACCAAGATATTTTGACATCATGACAATAATTAATGACAATGACAATAACAACATCAACATCACATTCCAACATATTCTCTTCTTTTAGAGGACAAGAAAGGTAGGGCAGTGTGGCTAGTTTTCTAGTTTGTGGATAAACTTTATATTCTATAGTGATTAAGTAGGTGTTTTATTTTTTTATTGATATAAATAGAGGGTTGATGTTCACTGGGATCACTTTAATCTTCAATAGGGACCACACATCATATTTCTTCAATTGCAATTGTGTGTGAATTTCTTAGGCTAGACCTATTCCACATTTTATATGGATGAATTGAAGAAGTGTTGTAGCATGTATACATCTTCTAAAGACTAAGCACAGATGATCATTGGAACCACATGGGAAAACATTGGCATATAGGGAATTATGTATAAGTTATTGGACCTAGCTTACTACATGTTTGTTTTAGGACATGTGTTGGAGGCTAACTTGTAGATGCATTAATTTTTATATTTGGTTAACCTATGTTTGTGGTTGTAACTTGTAATGTGTATATTTAAGGGTGTCTTGGATCCTTTCTTTAGCATGAATGTGTTGATGTAGTTTCAAGGATCTACAAGCTCATAATATGCAAACTATAGAATGTTGTAAATGGACCATAATTAGAATATCATAGAAGGTGAAAAGGAGAATATCCTACATTGGTCAATGTATTAGTTTGTCCACAACTCATCATTGTCATTGAGTTTGAAGTCTTAGCTATTGATTTGTTGCTCAAATTTGGACAAAAAGAGTTTGTGTAACAAATGAAATTGGCGCTCACATATACAACAAGAGATAGGTGTCTCCGATAGGTTGGTGCCTACTTCTTTGTAATTGTTTCATTATTTAGGCAAGAATGGGACAATAAATCCAAGCAACCAATTCTCAATTTGAATTTTTCCATCTTGTGTTTCCATGTATATTTGGTGCTCTTGTGTACCTGTGCATGTTTATCTACTGTGGGATGTTTACATTTCATGAATGTTAGTAAGAGCCGCATTGAATTTCCAAGGCTAAGATTTAGAGATCTTCATTAATGTTGAACTAAGCTAAAATTGTATGTACCGGTTCACAACACCCCCCCTCCCCCATCCTCCACCAATTAGTATATTGTGTGCCACATGACATACTATGAAATATCCAGTTCTTCTCTTCTTTGGACATGCTATATACTCCCAATCAAACATTCTCCCTTAAGATACATCTTACAACCACATCAAGTACATACCCATCCTAATCCCTAAGAGCGAGGGCACTTTTTATATTGTCTCTTACTTATTGACTCTCTTTTGTGGCTATTTCTATGTCTCACCAAGCTCTTGTCATTCTCAATATTTTTTCATTCTCCTATATATGTCGCATGTGCCTATCATGAAATCAAATAATGGTACAAATCTACTTGCTTACACATATGCATGTTCAATGCTCTCAACAAGCAAATGTGGAGAACATCTCAACTTAAGTAACCCATGGTCATATTAATAAAGCTCATAAATGTTATGATTTCCCCTCAACACACTTCATCTTACAAAACAAAAGTATATTCTAATATCACACATTACAATTATACAAAGTCGCAATAAATATCTAATTTTTAATATGAGGAGAACATAAAGATTGACATATGAAGAATCATACGAACCTCTCTATAACTCTCCACCCACCAACTAACGAAACAACTAGACAAACCATGCCTACCCTATAAATAAGATTGGAGAGTTTAAAGATTTAAAAAATCATTTACTAGCAAATAATTAACACCAATTGAATTAATCTAACTTTAAAAGTGCAACTCCCTCTGTCCATCCACTTGTCCTTTCTTTTCCACACCACGAAAAATAATATCTTGTAATGTTAAATAATAATTAAAGCTACGAATATTATATGTATGTTGAAATTAAATGCAGATATGATAGAGGAAAAAGTAAGGAAATTAAGTGTGAGAAGCTTACCCATCCCTCATTATTCATTGCCTATTGAGAATCACGGATTGAATGAACAGGGATAAAGTAAAGCTGACAATGGTGTACTAATGTCTACCTTTGTGGGGATTGACGTTGAAATCCACTAACTTTATCATATGCCAAAGATTCCACTAATGTCTAACTTCATCATATGCCAAAGATTCCATTTAATGTCGCCCATGGGAATCCTATGGTACGGCTAAATAATTCCCCCTTGGGTTCAAAGGTTCAATGGCTTGTCGATAGTCACTCAGTGGATAAGAGACAAGTTTAATTTAATAGATTATGGTATTAATATTACTCTTCTAAAGTTTATCATATCAAAAGTTTGTTTTTTAATATTTTATTATATTAAAGGTTATCTTATTACTCATCCTTGTTATTAATACATCCCTTTCATTTGAGTTGGGTTTTCAATTTTTGGAGGTTGATTTTTTAAGAGGTGGTAGCTAAGCTCTCTACAAAACGTATCAAAGACAAAAAAAAATGTCAAATTTACAATTTTTTTGCAATTTTTTTGTGGTTTTTTATCATAAAATATGCAGATCATGAAGAACATATAGTGAAAATTTCATGAAAATCTGTTGTGTTTTCCATTTTTTGAAATTTGATCAACGGTGCATTTTGAAGGAGCTCAATCGCGTCCTTTTTAAGATGCATATTATTCTATTTAGAGAAATGTCTTTTATTTGTCTGAATCAAATTTATAATATTTAAGCATACATTTGATTGTCTAACCTAAATATGTAAATAATCTTTTGTCGTGTGCACACATACGTCTATGTGTGTTTTATACATATACATATATGCATGTATCTATAGATACATGTGCCTATATATTTATCTACACACTAATGATATATTAAAATCTAGAAATCTATAATTACTACATAGAGATGATAAAAGATATATTTCTATAGAATACTTTCAAAAACTTAGAACATTGTAAAATGTTGCTTTGACAAAATAGATAAGGTCAAATAATTTGTAATATTGGACATAGTCCTAGATATTAGGGCAAAGTTCATGAGAGGAAAGATGAAGTTGCGAAGTTTGGTGAACCATGGTTGTAACCATTCTATATTGCAAAAATTAATGAAGATGCTACTTATCATCTCAAAATAATGACTGGAGAGGATATCCCTGCATTGATTCTATCTAAAGCATTACTTCTAGGCTTAGGTGAGCTAGAAACTACCCTATACATAGTTAGTCTAAGTGTTTCTATGTTTTGTTGTTTGCTTCTAATTTTATGTTGGTTGTTTGATTTTCTTTTATTTTCTTTGCTTTGTCCTATTTTTGTCATAGGGGTTCACATTTTGAAAAAAAAATATAATGAATAAAGAAAAATATTGTAACCTTATTAGGCGAACTTGTTTTAAGTATTCCTTTTGAAAAAGTATAGTTATAATTATATTAAAATTTCTTAAATTGTTAGGATTGGTTGTTATAGTTGAGAGTTAAGTGAAACATATAATGATGAATCTTTTCTACCACTATGATTACCAACCTAGCAATGAGGTTTGTTGCCTATGAGCTAATAAAAAGTTCTAAATAATATTTAAAGGAAAGAAGAGGGAAAAAACCTATAAGAATTCAACTATCAAGGTGGATTAAGCATGTTTGCTAGAACAATGAATGTTTGTCTACTAGTATACCAATACCTTAAGGTAATCATAAAGACAACCTCATTGGGTCCATGCATGCTTGAATATTAGCAAGGACATATCCAAGTAGTTCATGAGCTAAAAATAACCTAACTAGATTACTTATCAATGTATAGTAACAAGTAGGATAAACCATGTGCATACAATTGGGTTCTAATGGATAAATAAGGATGTTGCCAATGGTGATCTTGTTATTTGTAATTATCTTTTCACATCACTGGTCTATTTTATGAATTAGGAAGTTTTTGTTGAATGGTGGCCTATTTTATTTTTGAAATCATCTCATGCATTTCTCTATTTGATTCCACCTTTTGTCTTGGCTTACAAAAATATGCCTAATAGTTTTGGTAAAAACTAAACTCTCTTTTCTTTTTCATTGTTTCTTGGTTTTGTCTTATTAATAATAGGTATAAATTTTCTCTCCTCTTTCCATCTATTAAGAGAAGGTACTTATTTTCATGATCCTAACCCTACTATCATTTCAAGTTCATTGTGAATGGTTTTTTAAAATACTCATGAATGACCATATATGTAGACTATTCTAAGACTATGAACAAGTAGTTTACATCTCAAAGTCTTTGGAAAATCTATCAAAAATTCTTGCCAAATTTCTAAAGTAAAGTTGTGAAGTTTGAATGTGTTATCAAACATAGTTTATTTCATGCTAAAATCTCATGGTGTCATAAATTTTCTTGTAAATGGACCTAAACATGTCAAAAGCATTGGTGAGAAATATTGAGGAAACTCAACATAGAAAGTTAGGGGTGATTCTCCATCACATTAAAATATGATGTGAAATTCAATTGTTTCCTAGTAGATGTCTAATTGAATATATGAATGGAATTTGATAATGAAAAGAGGTAGTGATCCAATATATGCAAAAAAATGAAGGGTGTGTTGAATCTCTATATAGAAGACAACCTTCACATGTTATTCATAATGCATATAATTGATAGAAAAGAAAATGGATAGAATGCATATAAAAAACCTCAGTCAACATTTATAAGGTGTGTGGCATGTGAGATACCAATCAAATAATGTTTCATAGTGTCTACTTCAATCAAGCTTCTAACATGAATCTAATGCCTAGCCAATGAACCCTTGGAACAATGGACAAAATACATGCTAACAGAGATGGGACAACTTTTCTAGAATAATTTACTTTCTAACATGTATTAATTAACATCATCATTAGTGCATAACAATAAAATTAACAAGAATCTTATACATTAAGCTTAAATGGAAGACTACTAAGCACTTTTGAGGGTCCCATGACATCTAACTCAATTCATTTTAACACCAAACCAAGTGTTCCTATGATTTCCAAATGCACATAAAGTAATAATCCAAGAAGCTCAAGAAAAAGATTCAACCATAAAGCATCATCTAATAAGGCCTACTACCAAAATCAAGCATTCAACCTAGATGTCTTTCCTCACCAAGTGCAAGAACTAAAGTACAACCTTATGTGCTAAAATTCAAGTTGGGATGCTAAACTGCAAGTTGAGGTGCCAAAACTCATTTTTTCTTTCTTCGGACTATCTCAATCCGAAGAGACTGAGGTGTTAATGGATACTTCAACCAAGCTTCTAGCATGACCATCGATCCCAAAAAAATTATTTATAGTGCACTCATGTCAATAAAAACACTCAACAAGAAACAATTGTATAAAATTATGGACCTATCAAAATAACTCATAGATTGGTCTAATTATCAAATAAATATAAAATGCATCTATGAAGAACTCTTTATTAGGCTAGAATTTTTTTTGGTAAGGGTTTTGTTAGCATGTCTATGGTACTATATTAGGATTTTCAAGATCAATAAGAAAAAATCAAACTTCCAGCTCTTGAACCATGAGCATGCGAAATCCAAAAGAATAATGTTAAAAAGTTAATTAAAATTTACATGGAGGGTTGCTTATGTAGACAAGCTAGAGGAGATAGATAAGTTGGATACAAAAATTGACTCACTATCCAAATGTGGGTGGTGATCCCAATATAGAGATTTACACTTTTTGGTCAAACTTGATATTGAAATGAACATTTTGAAATAAATCTTCACTTTACGACACCTATAACTGCTAAACTATTAGGAATTTGAAGACGATGTGAACTAGTAATTTGTGACAATTTGTATATATGTTCTAAATATTATTTTTTTGAAAAATATTGGAATCAATTTTTATTCCTTTTTTCATCTCCTTCCATCACTATTGTTTTATGGTAAACACTATTTTTAAAGAATGATGTGCATTTTTTAATAAGGATAAAATTTGTATTCTTTTAATTTCAGGTTTCTAACACCATTATCTAATGATTACATTTGGTTTTATAACATTTTGTTGAAAATTATTTTATCAATAGAATAAGGAGGAAATGAGAAATACCACTACAAAGATTTGTCTCTAAAAGTGCAAGAGAATAATTTTCTATGATTCTATGATCACACATCACATCACTACACAAAGTTTGAAATATTTTTACATGAGTTAGGGGTTCACCTTTTCTACGGTATAACTCCAATTCGGGAATATTCATGCATTGAGGAATGATTACATTGACAATATCTTTAGAAAATGGGATAGTTACATCACATGTAGGAACATTGAACATAGATTGGGTTAGGGGAGAAAATTTATTTTTTCTAATATGATTTCTCTAATATGATTTCAAGATGGTTCTAACAAGTCGACTTGATTATATCATTTAGAGGAAAGATATTTATAGGTAGACATTTGTGATTGCTAAGTATGGTAGATAGAAAAAAAGACAAGAGACGAGCAGAGAGTGCAAAGTATTGTGCCATCAACAGAAGGTCTATGTGACAAAGAAGAAAGTGTAAGATATTCCTTGGAACTGATCAAGATAGCAGGTCTACACGCAGCTCACTAAGATCTAGATATAGTGTGTATCTGTTAAACAGAAGGTTGTAGCCTTCACCCCTTTGAGCAATGTGCTCCCGGACAATGCATCCTCACCCCTAATAGGGTTAATTGTAAAAGACTCCTAATAGGGTCCGACCGTTGACTAGGTCACTGTACTTATTGCATTGTAAAGATCAACTCCTAACAGGGTTATAAGATCTTCTAATAAGGATCATAATACGCTAGTGCAGTTCTTAGTGGGTGTTAATTCCCACCTGGGTGTTTACCTATTTGGGTATCCTCGTAACCAAAATTGTGGTGTTGTGTTAAGTTCTCTTTCATTGTGTTTATGCTTAATATTCTTATATACTTATTTGGATAAAGAATTGAAACTTGTAGATAAATGATTCACCCCCCTCCCTCCCCTCTCAGTTATCTCTTAGGACTATTCCTAACAATATTTAGACTTAAGTAAATTTTTCTTTAGTTTTCAGTTTATTGAATTCTTTGTTATAGGTGTAGAGATTATTCTCTATGATGTCCAATAGAAATTATCTTTGTTGTTTATTTTAGCCTTACAAACATGTTTATTATGTTTTAAATATATTGTATTTATTTATTTTTTTCTTTATTTTAATCTACAGATAAAAATCTATTTTTATATTGTAAGGAGCACTATTATTATTATTATTATTATTTAAATTATTTACTGGCATGCTATGTATCTTTTTAAAGAAAATTTTAACTTTTTTAAAGTGACATGTCAGCTGTATGCAAAGTCTGGCACCCAATTTTTTTCAATGTGCAAAGTTGTGCTGGGGGGGCTTAGCCATCGCACCCCCAAGTGTGGTGCGGAGGCTAGTGCCTTCTGCACCCCACTTGGGGTGGTGGGGGCTCCCCTGTCCACCGCCCCCAAAGGGGACGGTGGCAGAGTTGTGCCACCACACCCCAAATGGGTATGGTGGGCATAGGCCCACCTCCCGTGAGGCTTCGACCTTAATAAATTTTGAAGGGTTTTAATTTTTAATTAAAAAAAATTAGTATAAAGTTTCGGTAGTTTAAAATTTATTTTTTAAAGTTTGTTTAATATAGTTTGTTTCAATATTATAATATGATATATATATATATAGTATAATATATTATATATTAATATATATATATACTTGATATATATATATATATATATATATATATATATATATATATATATATTATTATATTATTATATTATTATAAATATTCATATAGGTATATATACATATATATATTAATATATTAGAAATATATGTGTGTGTGTGTGTACATATACAAAAAGATGATAAGGTAAAATAGGAGCATAGATATCTATTTAAAATATATATAATGTATATACATCCTTGAGTTGAATTTTTTACATAGGAAAATATAGAAATTTATTTCTTTTAAAATAATAATATAAATATATATATATATATATATATATATATATATATATATATATATATATATATATGATATTTTTTTGAATCAAACACATTCAATGAAGGAAATCTTTTCTTCTAAAGCAATAAACAAGTAAATCTACATTTCCTTTTCCTTTCATTCATATTTGAAATAGACTAGTAAACATAAGAGGAAGATTGACATACATAGGAAAATAAACTTTTTCATACATGAAGGAAAACAAACCAGCAACTATTTGTTTATTTTCAAGCTTAAGGAATTCATTACTTTTACTTTTTTCTTACTTTTTCCTTGGTTTTAATAGGAGAAACATTCTACATAGTAATACAATCTTTTTACAAGCATATCTCATGCTAAAAGGCATTTACATGACCTTATTGTACAAATTTTTACACAAGGCATTTTAGCCATTTTTAACTAGCAAGCTAATCCTTTGTAAAAATTTCAATTTCTCCATTAAAACCAGCAAGCTAATCCTTTGTAAAATCTTAAAAAAGAATCCACAAGACCATGGAAGCTCACCTCCCAACCTAGGTCATTACATGGCCACCCCTGAGCTTGGGGAAACAAAGGCGGATGGGGGTTACAAACATACTTCACACACATACACATAAAAAAAATAGCAAGTACATATAAACACAAAATTCTCATCCCAAGGATATTCACACAATGGGTCACCTTGGACCCATAAAAAGGGTGAAGGTAGAAAGTAACCAAGTAGGAGAAGCCATTCAAAAGTAAAACCAAGCCTTCAACAAGGCCCAAAATCCATAACCTTTTCCTTGACAAGGCCATAACAAAAGACACCAACCCTTCCATTTCATTTCACAAAATACAACCCTTCCATTTCCTTTCACAAAATACAACATTTCTATTTCCTTTCACAAAATATAACCCTTATGACCCCTAAATAAGTATACAACAAGAATAGCAACATAGAGCCCATGCATCCATGCCTCATCCCCTTCCTCCTTGAGGAAGGACTCTACACTAAATGGGCATTCCCAACTTAAGCCCTTCACCCATCAAGGGTCCCTTCCCTCCCAAGGGTGAGTTTGGCCTTGCACACCCCAATAATACAAAACACTAAAAAAAAAGAAGCAAATAAACACATAACAAGAAGCCATGAAAGCAAGCATGAAACTTCCTAAAACCATTGCAATAACATAATATAACTTCATTATGCTTCATGATGGATGCTACAATTTTGGAGAAGGTTAAGAAGACTGAAGGTCATGGTATTCACCTGGATAAGTGGATAACATGTAGGAGATACAGGAAATGAAACACCATCTTCAGGCCATGGAGGACACTATGAATACCCTGACTACAAAGATGGAAAATTTGGAAAAGAAGTTTTTGGATAAGGTAAAAAACAATAACCCAAATGAGGATATTACTGATGAAATCAAAATGATGGTTGACAACAAGTTTAAAGAATTAATGGAAAAAATTAGTTACAATGGGTACATAATAAATGAGATCCTGAAGCACAACAGTGAGGGCCTGAATGCCTTACTTGTGAACCTAAAAATGTTGTACAACTACCTGGAAAAAAGTCTACTTGAAAAAATGACCATAACAATTGATGATGAGGCTGGAAATGTTGAACCAGGAACAAGAACTAGGGGTCGCATCTAGAGGAAGGTCTCTAAAATTCCTAAGGAGATGAAAGACTTAAAAGAAGCCATTCAGAAGATGGAGGACCTATAGAAGAAGGCGGAGAAAACTATTAAAATTAAGTAGTATGTTTTGGGTGGTTGCTGGTAGTTGTGCTAGTAACTATTTCTTTTTGTTTTTGTTGTCAAATCTCGGATTGTTTTAGGTCCTTCTCTTGTCTTCCTTGCAAGCATCTCTTTTTGTAAAAGCTTAAATGTTTTATCTTTTTGCATTATTGTAAATGGTTTGGGGTTCCATTCAAAACCCATTTTTACCTTATTCAAAAACATAACAAAGAAATTTGCATTTTACATACAAGCAAAAGAAAGAGACTTCCATGACAAGGCCACCAACCTTACTCCAAGCTATGGCAAAAGAGGGTTGAGAAAAGCTCCCTTTCCTACAATCCTTCTTTCCTTGCTAAGTCCACCCAAAACCTGCCAAGTCCACTAGAAGTCTCCCAAAATTAGAGAGTGATAAATCAACCTACCAAATTCCTCCCCATCCCACTAAAAAGGAAAATCCTACCTAACCTCAAAGATGATTGGGCACACTATCCAAGGGTTGTCTCTCCAACAAGAGGGAAATTCAAAATTGAAAAGAGAGGAAGACATGGCACACTTCCCAAATTATTCAACTTTCAAAAATGCATCTTTAGAAGAGACAAAAATAGTCTAAAATTATCCTATTGGTCAAAATTTGACTCCCAACCCAAAGTAAACCTATGAGGTTATCTTATTTTGACCGTAACTAACCCTTAGGGTCACTTTTAGCCTCTCAAAAGTCCACTAAGAGTTGACTCACAAAAATTTGAAAAAAAATCCCTCCCAAGGCTCAACAACCAAGATACCTAACCTTGGGATTCTACAAGGTGACTCAAAGGTAGAAGACAACTATTAAACAATGCACTTGGCTATGCCAACTCACAACACATGTGTCAATTGACACCACATAAGGTTACAATACATCACTACACACATGGCATGCCAAGTAGACATTAATTTTAAAATAAATTAAACACAATTAATAATACACTCAAACATTACTTTACAGGATTTTTACATGCATCCATCTTTAATTTCTCTTTATTTAATCCATGGTCATTTCCTGCACACTAGATAAAATATCAATAGCTCATGAAAGATAAAATAACATATACATATAAAATACATCAAAATAATCGCACTCAAACACATCATATAATTCCAATAGCATCCACACTTTATCACAAGATAACCATATAATTTTCAATAATACATTTCCTAAATTCAAAGTTAGTTAATCCAAGAACACAATATATCAATTAACCTAACATATTAACCATGATCATTTCACATAGACTTTTCTTGCAATATCATAAAATTAAAGCATAATATTCTAAATTAAATAATTCATCAATTACCGTAATGTCAAGACCTAAAAATGAAATCAAAGAAAAATGTCCTAAACTATTTACAAGCAACATTTCAACTTATTCGCTTTTCTCATGTTACTATAATATCAAGGCATACTATGCAAAATCTCCTACTCAACACACCTTTTCTACTGCATTTCTTCTAGAAAATTAAATACACTCAGAAAATAATCTTTAACAATATTAGAATATGTGTGTGTGTGTGTGTGTGTGTGTAATTTTTATTTTATTATTTTAGTTGCCTTGTTCAATATAATTTCCATAAAACATGCACTTAATTGTACTATCATAAAGATTAGTTGAATTCGATTAATCCTATTACAAACATAGAGCATCCTAGCATTATGAGTGCATAAGCAACAAGAAAAATAGTATGTCACAATCGGCAGTCAAGCCTCGATCCATCAGGGCACAAATCCATCATTTAACAACATAACTTTCTAATTACTAAGTCTATAATGCAGAAAGATAATACAATGATAGAGTCTCTTAAAACACTCGCCATGACCCCAAAGATAATCTCCTGATAAACATAAGGAAAAGTTGGGCAAGGTGCATCTCACGATGCCATCAAATTATAATGAAGATAACAATCACTACATTCACATAATCCACTCATCCCTAACTCTATGGATCGGTAGAATGCAATTCAAGACCACATCCTACGTCTCCAAGTTCACGTAGAACATCAAAAATATGCTCTAAAAACAATCATCCTAGAGGACTCAACCTCATAAGGGACCAACATGACCTTGCCCTTTGAGTGTTACAGTCAAAACCACACCATTAGGATGTTCATGCAAGGAGAAAAATGAGGGAGGGACTACATCATTAGTCAGAGTGCCTCCTTGATTCTTGACTTCATTTACATTATTGTCAACCCTCTGAAAGTAGCTTGCTATATCTTCACTTTCTTCCATTCTCATGTTCTCATATCTACCCTTAGCTGTCAACTTCTTTGATAATTTGACTCCATCATTTCCTTTAAAGATCTCTTCTAACTTTTCCTAAACTTCATAAGCATTGTTCAAGGAAATAACCTTGTTAAGGGTGACCCCACAATAGTGGGTTACACTTTTTTAGAGATGCTGATTTTTACTGAAATAACAAATTTTTAATAAAATATGATTATTTAAGCCTTGAGAGGTTCCATTTGAAGGATTTCAATACAAATGGTTAGCTTAAAGCCTCTTAGATAAAAAAATATTGATATAACATCTATACTCCTCATTCTTGTAACCTATAATGGAGTCTCCTTCACACCTATTAAAATGCTGAAAAAAAACCACTTCGAATTTATCTTTTAGAAAATCAAATGAATCCATTTGACAAAACTATCTATGTAGTAAGCTACTACTGAGAAAAATCTTTCCAATGATTATAATGTTAATATATATTAATTTTATTATGACTTTGTATTTTTAGTTTTACTAAACATAGATATTTCACTGTATTTCTACCTCTATGTTTGATGATTATGAAAAAATAGTAAATTAGAGAAAAAAAATTCTAAAAAATATCTATGCCCTAGGTATTGAAGTTATCTTTCTATCAAAAAAAATAAAAATGAAATTGGACAAATACACAACAAGTTATAAGCTATGTAGTCAAGGTATGTCAGAATTATGGTTTAGTGAACTTAAAACGTTAATAAAATATGAAATAATAATGATAATGTCATCAAACCAATTGCATGCCCTCCGTATGGATGTTAAAAAACTAAATTTAAAAAAATCATATTGATATCTATTTTAGAAAAAAAGTTATGCTCTATGAAAATAATGTAACTCTTTGAAAATGACGTTTTCAGCAACATACCAGTTTTCGTGGGAGAAAGAAAAAACCATTCAAATCATTTAAAAAATTAAAAAAATATATATATTTAGAATCTAGACAACAAATCCTAAAAGACTCAAATTTACTTCATCTTTTGATTTCAAATGGTTTAACGACAATATGCATCTAAATATAATTTATTTTTTCAAAATGTAGAGTTCAGTGTCCGTTCAGGCAAAAAAGTGTAACCCACTATTGTGGATTCACCCTTAACTTAGTTTTCAATAAATAACTGAATATTGCATGCCTTTCTTTTTCATTGTTCTCATAGGCTGAAATCTCATCTGCAGTAGTAGGACCATTCACTGGCGCAACATATTTTGTCTCAATGGCTTTCCAATTATTATAAGTTATGGAAATCAGTAACCTCTCATATGGACTTTCTAAAGAACTATAGTCAAATCCATCAAACATAGGAATCGTCAATTTATGTTCCATTAGATCTACCTCAATTAGTTAAGCTCTTCTTCAAGGAATCAAATCTCTGATACCAATTGTTGAACAATCCAGATAACTAGGGGGGTGAATCAGTTATCATAAAACAATTTTCTTATCCTTAATTAATTTGGAATGGATTTAAACTAATCAATTGATTAAAATAGATATGGACATGAAAGCATATAAACATCATACACCATGAACACCAGAATTTGCATGGAAACCCAAGATGGAAAAAAACCATGGAGAAGATAATTCTCATTAATATAAACACCCATTAACATGATGATATTTTTACAAAAGCTCATTGTCATTTTTCTCACTACAGGTAAGGCTCACTGCTAGTAGGGCTCATTGCCCAAAAGAAGTAAGGCTCACTACCTGAATGAGAATAATGAAAGGGAATCCACCATTGAAATAACTATCACCAATCAACAACAACACCAAAAGAATGTTTCTATTTTCTATTGGTTGCACTCTTTCACATACTTCACTAATTCATAGATCTTTCCTTATCAAATTTACATTCACTATGCACATACATACTCTCTAGCATCGAACAAAGCCGTCACTTTCTTATACCATGCCATGCCACCATAAACATCTAACTCAGCCTAACACAATTTGAAATAGGTCACCACAAAACATTTCCATAGTGGTAAGGAATGAAACCTAGACCACAAAGAACTTACTCACTCAAATAAACATGCTACACATTCACCATGATATTAAGAACCAACAAATAGGATATACATGTTACAATGCTAACCACTTTCTAGATCAGTCTAGGCCCAAAGGAGTGTGCCACATTATATTACAATATGAATGATACCAAAATAGACACAACCAAAGATAGGTCTTCACAACACAATATCCAGAGCATGCTAAGCTAGATCACCAAAGCATCATATCCTTATCCAAACAACCAAGATATTTTGACATCAATGACAACAATTAATGACAATGACAATAACAATGTCAACATCACATTCCAACATATTCTCTTCTTTTAGAGGACAAGAAAGGTAGGGCAGTGTAGCTAGTTTTCTAGTTTGTGGATAAAATTTATATTCTATAGTGATTTAGTAGGTGTTTTGTGTTTTTATTGCTATAAATAGAGGGTGGATGTTCCCTGGGATCACTTTAATCTTCAATAGGGACTGCACATCATATTTCTTCAAGTGGAATTGCGTGTGAATTTCTTAGGCTAGACCTATTCCACATTTTCTACGGATGAATTGAAGAAGTGTTGTAGCATGTATACATCTTCTAAAGACTGAGCAAGGATGATCATTGGAACCACATGAGAAAATGTTGGGTTACATATAGGGAATTATGTATAAGTTATTGGACCTAGCTTACTACATGTTTTTTTTAGGACCTATGTTGAAGGCTAACTTGTAGATGCATTGATTTTTATATTTGGTTAGCCTATGTTTATGTTTGTAACTTGTAATGTGTATATTCAAGGGTGTCTTGGATCCTTTCTTGAGCATGAATGTGTTGATGTTGTTTCAAGGATCTACAACCACATAATATGAAAACTAGAGAATGTTGTAAATGGACCTGAATAGTGGTAAAATGGAATCACCTCTATTCAATGTAATGTATGGGGGAAATATTAGATCCACTCCTAAATCCAAATTCCCAAAGGAGAGATCCAATTTGATAAACCAAAAGGTTAATGCACAATTGAATCAATCTATGGAGAATATGAAAGAGAGAGAGAAACCCTATATTTCTCTATGGAGAGTTATGCTTGAAATCTAAAATAATTGAAATACAAATACTAACCTCAAATTAGGGAAAATTTGGAAAATTCCAATTTTTGATGTCTGTGTGTACTTTCCAACAGTTCTGCAACCTATTTTGGACTAGAAATGTCGAGACGAAGAAAACCCAAAAATCTTTTGTCTTTCCGATGGCAGGTAGTCTTTGACCCTCATAAAAGGTCAAAGGCTACATTCTTTATTTGAAGGTCGATTCTAATTTTGTTCATAGATCTCGGAAGTTCACCGAAAAGGGTATCCAAATCTGCTCTCAGATCTAAAATTCTGCAACTGTACCTATAAGAAAAAGGGGGTTTTGTTTGTATGGGGGGTTTGCCTTGGTCAAACCCCAATATAGGAATTAACCTTGAAATTGAATTGAAATGTAATGTGCATAAACAAAGCAAACGAAACAATTCACCTTGCTTATGTTGAAGTCCTTGTAGAGGATTCGAATGCTCAAATCCACAAGTAGGAATGCTTCAATGGATGTAGAGTGAATGTAGGATGTCTCAAATCAATGGCATTTGATCTTCAACACCAATCTTGAATTGATCTTTGCATATGAGCAGGCTTGGATGAATGTAGAAGCATGGATCTTCAAGGGGGCTCCAAAGAGATTGAATCCTTCAATGGCTAACAATGGATCTCCTTGATGGATGAATGCTTGAACACTAGAATTCTTGAAGGCTTTCTTGAATGCTTGAATTCAATTGCCTTCACTTGAGAGCTTGCTCATGAAATTGCTTGATTGTGAGATATTGCTTGATGAGAATGGATGGAGAAAATGAGGGAGGAAGAGCTCCTTTTATAGTGAACTAGGGCACAATCTTCTAGAGGGGCCACCTTGGAGAATTAAATCCCAATTAGGTCCTAACCTTTAGAAATATACCTAGATTAAATGCAATTTAAGGATTTACCATTTTGAAACCCAAAATGGTTGACCTGGAGGCGGGAAAATAAATATCTCTGAAACCCGACACCCAAAAATCATGGGATTTTGAAATTTGAACTAGAGGTCAGGGATGAGGTTGACTCTTCCCTAGGTCAAGGTCGACCCTAACCTAGGTCAGGGTTGAGGTCGAATTTGACCCTCAAGGTCGACTTTGACCTTGAGATCAAAAACCTCAAGACCCTAGCCCAAATTGCTAGGAAATGCAGATATGAAGTGGAAAATGGGTGCAGAGGGAAGCAGAACAGGGGGAAAAACCATATACATGCAAAGACCTGATCAAGGCACTTAACATGACCCTAGACCACTTACTCAGAGGGCTAAATGCTCTTATCATGGAAGTGCTTCCATTTTAAGATGATACATTAAGCCCCTACTTTAGCAAGACTATGGACTCGATGCAAAGTCTTGGTAAAGGAGATTAGAATGAAAAGATAATCTTATCGTAATCCAAGGGACAAAGAGAAAAATCAAGCCCCCAGGGACTCAAGTCTTTGTCAACTCCCAAATCACAATAAGAGAGACATCTCTAGAGAGAGAAAGAAGGTGTGATTACCTTTCCCAATGAGAACTTATGTGAACCACTCAAGGAAAATGATGCAACTGGAAAGATGGAATTGAGCCACCTAGTGAATGTGGCTACTCACTAGTCAACCCATCAAAGATTTACCCTTAGGAATATTCTACTCCATAAGAATAAAACCAAAAAATAAAAGAGATCCAGTCTTAAGGACACCTCCGACCCTAAGGGATCAAAATATATGTATATTTGAAACTGGAGGGGTCAAGAGATCCTAAAATATAAATCCATGCTTTAAGGATTAGTTACTAATCCAAAAAGGGAGAAAAGTATCTTGAAAAATAATATGTGCGTATCAAAAAGTGCGTGTGTGCAATAGGTGAGAAGAGCGTATGCCCCCACATTAAAGTCATTGCTGACACTTTAACATGAGCAATGGCTTTAACGAAAACATAAACAACTCCATTGATTACGTTTCCACGTCAAGATGCCCCCAGACAAAGACAAATCAAGGGAAATATCACAGAAACATATAGAGAACACAAAAGGGATCTACCTACCGTGGGGTCAGTATGATCATAAGATAATATATATATGATATTATTGCAAATGAATTGACATCATTCCCCAAAGAAAGTAGAACTACAATCACAAAGGAGGAAAAATCACATAAGATATACGAAGGAGAATCTTTTCGGACCATGATATGGAGACCAAAAAGAATTAGTGCTACTATGTCTCGAATCCAAGCAGATTACACAAGCAAACATTTACGAGCAATAGCACATTTACGACATAACATGGAACAATGCATAGTAGAATAGAGATACATATAGAAGAATTTGAACAACAGTTTTGATTCCTTTATCACCTTGTACCAACTGAGTAACAAGGATTGTATAAAAGAATCTAACAACATTTAGCAAACACATTACGGGAGAAGCACAATACAATAGGCAAACACACAACAAAGCTACCATGAAGGACAAGTTGATCAAGCGTGTCGCCTACTCTCCCCATCTCATTGTATATCATTTAGGGAAGGTGGGTAACTCGCAAGAGGGACTATATTCAACATAGTAGGAATGATAGCCAGTTCCAAACAAGGATCCTCTTGAGAATCACAATGTTTGACAGTAGGTGTAAGAGTTAATTGTGATGAAAGCATAATAGGTAAATCAATGTCAATGTCAATAGTCTCATATTCATCATTAACATCATCAGTATCATCAAGAGTATCTTCTTCATCCAAATTAATCAAAATAGGATCTAAGATACGAGTAAAATCATCATAATCATGCATCTTAACATCATTATTAGTAACAACTTCTTCTAACACATCATGCATAGGTTTATCCGAAGAAGGTAGAGATCTTTGAAGAATATAATTATGAGCTTTAGCATGAGCACGATGCTTCTTATGACATTCATTAGAAAATCGATTACGTTTTGATTTATTTGAAATAGGTTGAGAACTAGGAGGAACAATCACAGGATCTTTCACAGGTTCTTTAGGAAGATCAATAGGATTATCAGCAATAGGAGGAACAATCATAGGATCTTTGATAGGTTATATAGAAGGAACTTGATTAACAGAACTAGAAGCCATAGTTAAAGGAGGTATAGAAGGTGTAGGCAAAAGACCATGATTAAGATCCATAGGAGGTATGCTTAATTCAATAATCTTATGATGTTTATAAGCTTGATATGAATGCAAAAGATTATCAGGCCGAGGAGGACATGAATTAGGTAACAAAGGCCAAAAGAAATCAAGAACAACACAATCTCTAGGCTTAGAAGGTTGATATAAGCTATGATTAATCATCTTCACTTCTTCATCATGAATGAACTTAAGACATTTATGGATAGGTGAAGCAACATCATGTATGGCATTCAACCAAGGCAAACCTAGCTTAACTTGAAATTGATCAGAAGTAGGAACAACAACAAAGGTAGTGTCCACAATTTTTCCACAAAGTTCAACCGATAAAGTAATAGAACCAAATGATGGATAAAGAAAACCATTGCAAGTTCTAATCCACACATCTGATGTATCATAAGAATCGCATTGTAAGATTTTCATAAAAATATTTTCTTCAGTAATAACATTAACTAAGGATGTAGGATCAACAAGACAACCACGAGTAGGTTTCTAAGAAATCCTAACAGAAATGTAAAGTGGACCATTAGGAGCTTTAATAGTCTTAGAGTCATCAAAGGTAATCAAAAGTTCTCGAGGTCTTTTATTCTTAGGTTGTTGTTGAGGTTTAGGTTGAGTTTTCAATTTAGGTTTAGGTTTTGGTCAAGGTTGAGATTGAACTTGAGGTTGAATCTGAGGTTAGGGTGGAGGTTGAGGTGGAGATACAGATTTACCAACATGCTCCACTTGATTAACAACATGATTGAGATCATCCATCTTTGAATCATAAACAATTTCCATGGCATATGGTTGAGCAATGGTATTATTATCATGCATAGGTAAAGGATTTGTATAGATTTGAAGATTTTGATTAGGAGGAGAGACAGATTTGTACCCACTACCATCAAGATTATCAACAGATAAGGCGTTAGAGTCAATTAAGTCTTGAACCTTATGTTTTAAAGAATAACACTTCTCAGTATCATGACCATTCTGATGATGATATTGACAAAAAGCATTTTGATCAAAAGATTTAGATGCAATCGTAGCAAGTAAAAGAGGTCGAATAGGAGGTAAAATAATCATATTAGTAGTTAACAACCTATTCATAATAGTATGTAAAGATTCAGAAAGAGGAGTAAACGTACGATTTAATAAAAAATCAATGGATGTAGAAGTGGCATTATGAGATGCAACAATAACTTGATCAACAACTGCATTCGCTTGTTTGTTTATCTTGACATAGTTGTTGAATTTTTGAAATTTGTTTGGATTAGGAGTAGCATCACTCTTATCAACTGGAATAGGAGCCATTGGAGTGTTGCTCTCAAATTGAATCACTTGTAATTGATAATGATGTACTACACAAAGTTGTTGAAAAGAGGTAAATTTAGTAAGCAGAATCTTATCTCTAATATCCTTTTGAAAATTTGAAATAAACATACGTTGAATATCGATATCAGGAACATGATAGGAAATCTGAGCATGCAAATGCTTAAATCTACCAATAAATTCAATTAATTTTTCCTTAGAACTTTGTTTACAATGCATCAAATCAGTCAAAGACAATTGTAGGCCAATGTTGTTTTAAAATTGTTGAATAAAGGCATTAGCAAGTTTTGGAAAGGAATCAATAGAATAAGGAGGCAAGGAACAATACCATTGTAAGGCCTTGTCACGAAAGGTTCTAGCAAATAGTTTGGCTAAAATCCTATGGTCATGAGTGTAATCACTACAAAGGATTTGGAATGTTTTAACATGATAAATGGGATCTCCTTTTCCATTATAATTCTCAAGATGAGGCATATCAACTTGCTGAGGAACAGGAGTATGAATAATATCCAAGGACAAAGGACTTCCCATGTCACATGTAGGGATACTAAACTTGTTTTGAGTTAAGGAAGCAAGTTGTTGTTGTAAGGATGACACAGTTTGAGCCAAACTGATGATTGTTGAATCATTAGAGGAAATAGGAGGAGTAGCAACATTAGACACACTAGGTATAGTGTAAGAAGCTGGAAGAATAGAAGACACAACTAGAGGAACATTAGGAACTATAGTTGGAAGCGGATTAGAATAAGTAAAAGGAACATTATGATATGAAGGTTGTGATGTAGGAAGGGACACAAGAGGAACACTCATAGGAACAGAGGGAACCATCACAGTCACCAAATAAGGAGTATAGGTAGGAATACTAGCTAAAGGATTTGAAGGAGGTTCAACACTAGTGATAGGAGGAATCAACCCTAAATCTTGAGCTTCTTGAGCTAGAGGTTTAACATTTGAATGCATGAGGTGAGTAATACCATGCAAGAGGTTAACACCTTAATCATTATCATGGAGAAATTTCTTAACAGCCTCTATAGCTTGAATATAATCTTGATTATGGTTCTCTTGAATAAGCCAATTACCCATTTTATCAAGTTCAGTTGAAAGTTTTTGGACTTGTTCAGGAGGAACTCTTAAAGTGTCATCCTCATCATGAGATGAGTGAGAAGAGTTTTGCTCCATGGTAGGATTGGAATCATGAAGAATCAAATTATCATCCAGGATCCTAAGGAAAGGAGAGGAAGATTCAGGATCAAAGGCACCCATGAGTCTACGAATTCTTCTAACCAAAATGTTATAAGTAGGACTAGTGGTAGTAAAACTCATAAACCAATGTGATGCAAATGAACTAAACTAAGAAGACATAAAGCATGAATATTTTTGTATTTTTGAAATCTAATTAGTATGCAATATCTAACACAAAAGAAAATCCAATACCAACAAGATAAAGGAAATCTAACACCACAAAACACAATAGGGCATCCAATTCCACAAAAGAAAGTAGAGTAAGTATGTCAGGTTCACCAAAATGAATAGTGGTAAAATGGAATCACCTCTATTCAATGTAATGTATGGGGGAAATATTAGATCCACTCCTAAATCTGAATTCCCAAAGGAGAGATCCAATTTGATCAACCAAAAGGTTAATGCACAATCAAATCAATCTATGGAGAATATGAAAGAGAGAGAAAAACCCTATATTTCCCTATGGAGAGTAATGCTTGAAATCTGAAATAATTGAAATAGAAATACTAACCTCAAATTAGGGAAAATCTAGAAAATGCCAATTTCTGATGTCTATGTGCACTTTCGGGTAGTTCTGCAACCTGTTTTGGACTGTAAATGCCGAGACAAAAAAAAACCCAAAAATCTTTTGTCTTTCCGACGACAGGTAGTCTTTGACCCTCATAAAAGGTCAAAGGCTACATTCTTTATTTGAAGGTCAATTTTGACTTTGTTCACAGATCTCGAAAGTTCACCGAAAAGGGTATCCAAATCCGCTCTCAGATCTAAAATTCCGCACCTGTACCTGCAAGAAAAAGGAGGTTTTGTTTGTATGGGGGGTTTGCTTTGGTCAAACCCCAATTTAGGAATTAACCTTGAAATTGAATTGAAATGTAATGTGCATAAACAAAGCAAATGAAACAATTCACCTTGCTTATGTTGAAGTCCTTGTAGAGGATTCAAATCCTCAAATCCACAAGTAGGAATGCTTCAATGGATGTAGAATGAATGTAGGATGTCTCAAATCAATGACATTTGATCTCCTACACCAATCTTGAATTGATCTTTGCATATGAGGAGGCTTGGATGAATGTAGAAGGATGGATCTTCAAGGGGGCTCCAAAGAGATTGAATCCTTCAATGGCTAACAATGAATCTCCTTGATGGATGAATGCTTGAACACTTGAATGCTTGAAGGCTTTATTGAATTCTTGAATTCACTTGCTTTCACTTGAGAGCTTGCTCATGAAATTTCTTGATTGTGAGATATCGCTTGATGAGAATGGATGGAGAAAATGAGGGAGGAAGGCCTCCTTTTATAATGAACTAGGGCATAATCTTCTAGAGGGGCCACCTGGAAGAATTAAATCCCAATTAGGTCCTAACCTTTAGAAATATACTTAGATTAAATGCAATTTAAGTATTTACCATTCTGAAACCCGAAATGGCCGACCCGGAAGTGGGAAAACAAATATCTTTGAAACTCGACACCCATAAATCATGGGAATTTGAAATTTGAACTGGGGGTCAGGGATGAGGTCGACTCTTCCCTAGGTCAACATTGAGGTCGACCCTAACCTAGGTCAGGGTCGAGGTCAACTTTGACCTTAAGGTCAAAAACCTCAAGACCCTAGCCCAGATTGCTAGGAAATGCAGATATGAAGTGGAAAATGGGTGCAGAGGGAAGCAGAAAAGAGGGAAAATCCAGATACATGCAAAGACCTGATCAAGGCGCTTAACATGACCCCAGACCACTTACTCGGAGAGCTAAACACTCTTATCATGGAAGTGCTTCCATTTTAAGATGATACAAGACCATAATTAGAATATCATAGAAGGTGAAAATGAGAATATCCGACATTGGTCAATGTATCAGTTTGTCCACAACTCATCATTATCATTGAGTTTGAAGTCTTAGCTATTGATTTGTTCCTCAAATTTGGACATAAAGAGTCCGTGTAACAAATGAAATTGGCGCTCACATATACAACAAGAGATGGGTGTCTCTGATAGGTTGGTGCCTACTTCTGTGTAATTGTTTCATTATTTAGGCAGGAATGGGACAATAAATCCAAGCAACCAATTCTCAATTTGAATTTTTCCATCTTGTGTTTCCATGTGTATCTGGTGCTCTTGCGTAGTTGTGCATGTTTATTTACTGTGGGATGTTTACATTTCATGAATGTTAGTAAGAGCCACATTGAATTTCCAAGCCTAAGATTTAGAGAGCTTCATTAATGTTGTTCACTAAGCTAAAATTGTATGTACTGATTCACAACACCTCCCCTCCCCCATACTCCACCAATTAGTATATTGTGTGCCACATGATATACTATGAAATATTCAGTTCTTCTCTTCTTTAGACATGTTATATACTCCCAATTAGACACTCTCCCTTAAGATACATCTTACAACCACATCAAGTACATCCCCATCCTAATCCCTAAGAGCGAGGGCACTTTTTATATTGTCTCTTACTTATTGACTCTTCTTTGTGGCTATTTTTGTCTCACCAAGCTCTTGTCATTATCAATATTTTTTCATTCTTCTATATATGTCACATGTGCCTATCATGAAATCAAATAATAGTACAAATCTACTTGCTTACACATATGCATGTTCAATCCTCTCAACAAACACATATGGAAAACATCTCGACTTGAGTAACTTGTGATCATATTAATGAAGCTCATAAATGTTATGACTTCCCCTCAACACACTTAATCTTACAAAACAAAAGTATATTCTAATATCACACACTACAATTATGCAAAGTCACAATAAATATCTAATTTCTAATATGAGGAGACTATAAAGATTGACATATGAAGAATCATACGAGCCTCTCTATAACTCTCCACGCATCAACTAACAAAACAACTAGACAAACCATGCCTACCCTATAAATAAGATTGGAGAGTTTAGAGATCTAAAAAATCATATACTAACAAATAATTAACACCAATTGAATTTGAATCAATCTAACCTTAAAAGTGAACTCCCTCCGTCCATCCACTTGTCCTTCCTTTTCCACACCACAAAAAATAATATCTTGTAATGTTAAATAATAATTAAAGCTACGAATATTATATGTATGTTCAAGTTAAGTGCAATTGCAATAGAGGAAAAAGAAGGAAATTAATTGTGAGAAGCTTAAGCAGCCTGTATTTGTGACTTACCCATCCCTCATTATTCATTGCCTCTTGAGAATCACGGATTGAATGAACAGGGATAAAGTAAAGCTAACAATGGTGTACTAATGTCTACCTTTGTGGGGATTGACGTTGAAATCAACTAACTTTATCATATGCCAAAGATTCCATTTAATGTCGCCCATGTGAGCCCTATGATACGGCTAAATAATTCACAAAGGTTCTACGGCTTGTCATAGAAAAGTCTATCATATCATATCATATCAAAGTTTGTTTTTTAACATTTTATAACACGTGTCACCTAGTGGCTATTATTTGTCGTGTTATTAATTATTAAATAATTATAATATAAGTATTATCTAATATTCATTTTAGTTTAATCAAAATTCTAATATAAAATAATCACAATAATTATTAATAATTATATTAAATTAAGATATCATTAATTATTTTAATTACGACAATCTTAAATAATAATTATATAGTTAAAAATATTATGCTTAGAAATAATTAATTAAAACTAAAGTCATAATATAATTATTAATAATAAAATTATTTATATCTAAAATATAATGTTAAGTGATTAATTATTATTTAAAAATTTAAAATAATTATAAATATATTAACCAATCTTATTGTAGCTTTTAATTAATTATTTTCTATTTATAATAATTAAATAATAAATTATTATAATTTTAAAAATATTACAATTATCCTAATATATTATATAATGAACTTATAATTTTGTATTTCTATTTCTATTTAATTTTTAACATATAATATAAAATAATCTTAGATATAAACATATATTAAATTATAAATTATTATAAATAAAAATATAATATTAAAAGATGGGTTGATAAAAAGTAACTTTTTATTAAAAAAAATAGAAAATGTCGTCTAATTTTTTATACAAAAAAGTGTAAAAAATGATTATGCTAAGAAAGTGCTATAAAATTTGTTGATGTTTTTCATTCCGGAAATCTGTGTATAAGACTCAAATTGGTTTAGCCAATCATATCATCAAAAATTAATTTTTCCAATTTATAAACTTAAAAATTTTACACTTAAACTATAGAAAATATGTTATTTTTAACAAAATAAAAAATCTACTAAATTGTAATTGGTGCAAACAAGTAGTTTTAATCATGAGTTAAAGCAAGAAATCCAAATAATGATGCAATAGTACTTGCTTAGCCTATCGGCAAGTACTAATAATAAAGTTTATCTTATTATTCATCCTTGTTATTAATACATGCTTTCATTTGAGTTAGGTTTTCAATTTTATGGAGTTGATTTTTAAGAGGCAATTGTTAAGCCCCGTACAAAATGTACCAAAGACAAACAAAAAATGTCAAACTTTTTTTTTTCCAAATTCACGAAAATACAATGATTTTTTAATAGAGTTTTTATGGTTTTTGACCACAAAATATGCAAATCATGAAGAACAGATGGTGAAAATTTCATGAAAAAATTGTTGTGTTTTTCAGTTTTAAAAATTTGGTCAACCGTGCATTTTGTAGGGAGCTTAGCCATGTCCTTTTTAAGATGCATATTATTCTATTTAGAGAAATGTCTTTTATTTGTCTAAATCACATTTGTAATATTTAAGCATACATTCAATTGTCTAAACTAAATATGTAAATAATCTTTTGTCGTGTGTACACACACATCTATGTGTGTTTTATACATATACATGTATGCATGTGTGTATATATGTGTGAGCCTATATATTTATCTACCCACTAATGATATATCAAAATCTAGAAATCTATAATTACTACATAGAGATGATAAAAGATATATTTCTACATAACACTTTCAAAAACTTAGAACATTGTAAAATGTTGCTTTGACAAAATAGATAAGGTCAAATAATTTGTAATATTGGACATAATCCTAGATACTACGACAAAGTTCGTGAGATGAAAGATGAAGTTGGGAAGTTTGGTGAACCATGGTTGGAACCATTCTATATTGCAAAAATTCATGAAGATGCTACTTATCATCTCAAAACAATGAGTGGGAGTGGGGAGGATTGTTAGGAATGGGAACACTGAGAGGGGGGGTGAATCAGTGTTCTATACTTTATTACTTTTTTTGATATCTTGAAACTTAACTTAATTACTTAGTTACTGAAATGAACATCAATGCAAGTAAGATAAACATTCATAACACATGACACCAAATATGATTACGGGGAAACCCAAATAGGTAAAAACCCTACTGGGAATTGACACCCACTAAGAACTGTACTAGTGTTTTATGATCCATGTTAGAAGATCTCGCAACCCTGTTAGGAGTTATTCTTTACAATACTTTTAGTACAGTGACCTAGTCAAGGGTCGGACCCTGTTAGGAGTCTTTTATAATTAACCCTATTAGGGGTGGGGACATACTGTCCTAGAGCTCACTGCTCAAGTGATGAAGGCTACAACCTTCTGGATATCAGATACACACTATATCTATAGGATGAACTATTGATTTGACACTTCTTGTTTGATCAGTTGCTTTTATGCACTGATGCTTTAGCCTCTTGTAAAGCTCTACCACATTCTATCTGCTTTTCGCATACTTCTACTCTGATTATCCAATCTCTCTATCTCATGTCATGCCGAATTACAAGGGTGCATGTCTTATTTATATGCGCATACAAAACTCATCATCAAGCCAGCCTATAACTAATTATATACAATGCTTCCAAATGAATTGGCTCAAGTGTGTTTACATACAATCATAATAACATGTCTATGACCTAAATACAATAGGTGTATAACCTTTACAAAATAATATTACAAGCGCTAACCAAAATACAAACAACGAGCTCAATGCTCTGTCTTGTTCTATTGCTTACTCTCTATGCTACTTCATTTGACTATAACTTCCTCATACTGACTCATATCATCATGCGCTCTTAGACTTAGCATGAATACATACTTAGAAGCTTATCTTCAAGGGCACATGGCATAACTCTATCATACACACATGCGTTGATGCTCTGGTCACCTCGTGCTCTGCTATCTGTCCAGTCTTCCATACTTAGCCATATTTTTTATCTTCTTCAATATGTGCTGACTCCAAAACTTCATATGACTTTGTTGCCATAATGACAACACTAAATACAATCATATACTTCAGTATAGTCAACTTGCCAACAATCTCCCCCTTTTCCATTAATGGCAACAAAGGAATATGGTGAAGTTACTAATTGTATCCTTATACAAAATTTTCTTATACATACTCTAACTTATATCTCCCCTTATGTACTATAATTTTCTTTACATCATTTACAAGGCTCCATATTCTTCCTTCTACATACTATACTCCCCCTTTGACATTAATGACAAAGGTGCTAAAAAATGTATCTACAAGTACTTACATAGTAAGGACATCCAGATATGCTATCTTTAGATTAGCAATCTCATTCTGCCAAAATTTCTTCAGTGTGTCTATTGTTTGGAGATGGCACACAAAGCATATGTCAACTTTTCCATCTTCTCTAAATATGTACTCGGACCTTGATCATATGTCACCATAGTGTCATCGATCTCCTTGGTGTTCTAATTCAAGACATCTAATGAGGGCACAAGAGCATTTATCAACTGTGTTTGCCTTGCCCTTATCTTGGACATTTCTTTTTCTGCCTTCTCTATTTTGTCCACTTGTCCTAGTTGGTATACATTTTTATACATATTCACATCTACAGAGGGATCTTCTACTGATTTCCTCACTTTATCTATCATAGCCTCTGCCTCAATTTTCTTATAGAGGTCTCCAATCAGCTTGACACAGTCAAGGATGGTGGATCTAATTAAGGACAATCCAAACCTTGCAGCCAACAATCAACACAATGGAATACTCAACAACACAACAATTATTTCAAGTAATTTTCCATTAACATGCTTGGATATAAGGCCTTATGGGTTAGGGCCAATTATAATCAGAAATAATTATGTAAGATCAAAAAGATCCAATACAAATCTAGCTAGTCCATTTATGAAAACTATCAACAACTGATGGAAACCCTAAGGTAGATCTAAACTTGATCTCACAAGCCTCCAAGCAATCTCCTTGTCTCCAAGTGTGCAAACCACTAGCTCTGCAACTACAAACTATCAGATAACAATCTGATCTACAAGATCATGCAAGATCATTTCTACAACTTCACCAACTCCAGCTTCCCAGATCTGATGTCATTCTCATGATCATCATGATGTCCTAAAAAACTACCCAAATACCCCTTTAAATACTAATCATCAGCCACAAGTCAGTTGGATGAAACCATTAAATCCCCCTAACAATTATTAAATGCAATACAAGTTGGCTCATAAATCACCTTACAAACATTTAATACAACATGTTGGCCTCTAGATCCACTTAGAAGAATCCAACAAAAGATACAAACAATAAATGCACCAAATCGGCCTAACAAATCACATAGAACTCCAGTCAGTAAACCAGAACTACTGAGCAACATTGAAATAACCAAGCATGACAAGAATTTTCGAGCATTAGTGTCAACTGAGCACCGTAGGCATCGTAGAGTAACACTTTCACCGAGCACCAGAGATTACCCTATTCCTTCAGCGATCGAGCTTCCTTTAATAACTGAGACCGTTGATTAAGGCTGCAACTGAGTAAGACCAGCCAAATAACAAACCACCCATGCAGTTTCACCAAGGACCAAGAATGCCCCTGCACCAAACACCCGAAGTTCCAAAAAGATGTTCATATGTGAGAAGAACATCTTCCAGGATTCAACACATAAATCTCGAACTGGTTCTTCACACACAAGTCCTCCATCTTCTCAGCTTGCATACTCTTCCACTTCAGCTTTCTTTGTATCTTCAAGTCTTTTCTTGACAACACACAGGCTTGTTCTCCAAATTGATCATTCATTCTCTCGGGATACACCAACTCAACTTGGCTATCGATACTCAGGCTTCTCCTACCGAGCATTATATCCAGCAAAGGCATCAGGGAAAACTTACTGTCATCCTTCTCAATAGTAAACACATTCTTCATACAATCATACATAGCTCTGCAATCAAATTCCCAAGGTCTACCAAGCAATATATGACTACTATTCATCTCCACAATGTCACATAACAGAAGATCCTTATACTGGCCAATCTGAACATCAATGAAGCATTGTTCTCTTACTTCCAGAGCATGATCATCTTGCAACCAACCAATCCTATAAGGATGTGGATGTCTCATTCTATTCAAACCAAGTTTCTGAACCATGTCCTCAGCAACAAGGTTATCAGTACTACCACTATCAACAATAACATCATAGAGTTCACCTCCAGACTTGCATCGAGTCCTGAACAAATTACTCCTCTGACAAGGTTCCTCCTTTGTACCAAGCAATGTTCATCGAAGCAGCAAGTTCTCTGATTTAGGTTCATTCTGAATGTTCTCATTCACCACAACAGTTCGTTGGTCAACCTTCTTATGTGTACACTCAAAAGAATGGTGTCCTTCCTCCCCATAGTTATAGAAAGTACCCTTAAAGATAACTCTACATGTCTTCTTCTTTGGTTCCATAGGTTTCTATTCATCTTCTGCATCAGTTAGTTTATCCTTCATCGAGTGATCAATCTTCTCCTTCCCTCGGGAGTTACCATGTTGTTTCCTCTTCAACTTATCTTCTTCCTTCAGAGCATACTGATAAGCATCTTCAACAAAATCAATCTTCAACATACCAAGCTCATCCTGAATATTGAATCTCAGACCATTCACATATTGAGCTACCTTTTCCTTACCAACTTTTGTGTGTCTAGACTGAATAGTAAGTTTGGAGAACTCCTCAGTATAATCTTCAACAGAAAAATCCTTCTGCTTTAGATTCTGCAACTTCTTAAACAAGTCAAGCTCATAGTCAGTAGATATGAACTTAGCTTTCAACTTTGTCACCATCAACATCCACTGATTGATCTTCATTTCACCTTCATCTTCTCTATCTCTTTGTAGTTCTTTCCACCAAAGAGCAGTATGTCCTTTCAACTTTGTCTGTGCCAATCTCACCCAAAGAGGATCTTCAATTTCTTCCAGCTCAAAGAAATCTTCAAGTTCACCGATCCAGTCAATCAAATTCTTAGGTTTCAAAGTTCTAGAGAAGTTAGATACTTCCATTCGGTAACTACTACTTAACCGAGCTTCAGATCTATCCAACTGAGCAGTTTTGTCTTCACCAGATTTGTCCCTCTAGTCATCACTACTAGATCTAGTAGCTTCAAATTCATCAACAACTTCTTCATAATGATCCTTAGTACCAACATTCCAAGGTACAATAGCAACAAATCTCATGATCTCAGCGACCATATTATTTTTCATCAGCTCCATCTCAGATCTAAAGTTTGATTTCACCTTCTCTGTAATCCTAGATTCCATAGTATCACAAAGATCTGCAACAACTCTAGGGTCCAATCTTCTCGGAGGCATCCTTAAAGATAAGATAAACCCTCTGCAACAAACCCTACACTGATCACCTTATGATAATATCTAAGTTGTATGCAAGTCAAATTGCAACCTGCAACCTTGCACAAACAACTAGGGCAAGATTCCACAAGTTTAGTGCCACAGATTTGCAACTAAGATCATATGATCTCTTTACCAACAAGGTCAATTTCATAAGATCCACCTTGCTAGGTCAACCTTTGCTCCAATAGGATCAAACGTCACTTCCACAAGATCAACTCTGCTCTGATACCACATGACACAGTCAAGGATAGTGGATCCAATTAAGGACAGTCCAAACCTTGCAGCCAACAATCAACAAAGTGGAATATTCAACAACACAACAATTATTTCAAGTAAGTTTCCATTAACATGCCCAGCTGTAAGGCCTTTCAGGTTAGGACCAATTACAATCATAAATAATTCTGCAAGATCAACAAGATCCAATACAAATCTAGCTAGTCTAGTTCTGAAAACTATCAGCAATTGATGGAAACCCTAAGGTAGATCTAAACTTGAGCTCACAAGCCTCCAACCAATCTCCTTGTCTCCAAGTGTGCAAACCACTAGCTCTACAACTACAAACTATCAGATAACAATCTAATCTGCAAGATCATGTAAGATATTTTCCACAACTTCACCAACTCCAGCTTCCCAGATCTGATATCATTCTCATGATCATCATGATGTCCTAAACAACTACCCAAAAACCCCTTTAAATACTAATCATCAGCAACAAGTTGGCTAGATGAAACCATTAAATCCCCCTAACAATTATTAAATGCAATACAAGTCAGCTCATAAATAACACAGAACTCTAGTCAGTAAACTAGAACTACCGAGAAATAGTGAAATAACCAAGCATGCCAAGCATCACCGAGCATCGCAGGCATCACCGAGTAACACTTTCACTAAGCACCAGAGATTACCATGTGCCTTCAAGGATCCATCTTCCTTCGATAACTGAGACCGTTAATTAAGGCTGCAATCAAATAACACTGGCCAAATAATAAACCACCCATGTAGTTTCACTGAGGACCAAGAATGCCCCTACATCACAGCTTGTCTTGGTTCATGCAGTCTGCTATGATTTTCCTTCCTTTTGCTGCAATTTCTTTCAATGAAGCTTGACCAACCTTTAGATAATTGAGGTCAAGTGCAAAGTTTACAGTTAGCTCATCCAATCTCTTCTTAAGATACTTCTCTTCTGCTGCCTTAGCCGCTGATTCTTCTAGGTAGGAGAAGTTTTCCTTGAAGCTTGTTAGGATGTTATTGACATCCTCCACTGAGTGCACTTCTGGTACCTTCTTCTTTGCTGGAAATAGGTTATTCAAGATGCCTATTGACTAAACATAGGATTCCTAATCACTTATTTCTCCTTTCCCTTCTCCATAGAAAGAACACTGATCTTGATCAGGTCTTCTTCTCCCCAAGAGTCCAGGCTTGTGGTGTTAGGAGTCAAACTTGACAACAATGATACTGAAGGCATGGGAGTGATAGGATTTTTGTCCATCACTTATGTCTTTGATATAGTAGGCATTTCAATAGAGGGTTCATCTGTTGGTTCCTTTTCTTTCTTCTCTTCTTCTTCATTATCCTTTTCTTTTACTTTTTCCTCTTCTTCTTCTTGTCATGTTATGTCCTTAATCAACACATTCTTACTACATAGGTGAATTGTCACCGCATAGAATTTTTGCCTCTTTTATACTCACAAAGGCTTCCTCAAATTTGTCTAAGTCTTTATTAGTGGCCGCCATTGATATTTCCACATTATCAATCATTATTGTGTTATCCTCTTGAGTTGCGGACATGGGTGCAGACTTTATTTCAACTACAGGCATCGTTAGTAAGGGAATTGAGTCTTGTGGACCTATCATAGGTGTTTTTGTGACCTCATTTTCTTTATCTTTCTCAATAGGTGCTTGAGTGATGGGCGCAGATGTAGGTTACATGCATTGTTCAAGGATTACTTTCTCAAAAGATTTCTCTGTCTCCTTATCTATTATCTCATAATCCTTGTTCATTATATGCAATGTTCTCATCTTTTTCCTCAGGTGTAGCTTCACCAAATCCATTAATAATGCTTTTTCTTCCATGGAATATACTGACAAATTTTCATCCAGTGTTTTCTCTCTTATTCTAATGTCTTCTTTTGCTACTTGTCTTTTCAAAGTGTCTAGAATATCCCATACTTTATCTAGGATGACTATTTTTAGTTCTAGAACTATGTTCTTGAACTTGATCATACGTTTCATTAGCATCTCATGGATCTTAGACTTGTCAATTTCATGATAACTATCATAGAACTTAGATATTTGATCAAGTATGCCTTCATCAATCACTCTTGATCTCAATACTTGTAAACTTGGTAAGAATCCTACCTCAGGAGGTGGTTACACATTTTTGCCTCTGCTTGTTGTGGCTCTAGCTGAGGGATGACTTGTAACTGGCTAATTTTTTCTCTTAGACATCTTAGGAGAAGTATCAGTGGGCGCAGGACTGATATCATCTGTCTTACTCTCTTTTTCTTTTGTATCATCATTTTTCTCAATTTTTATCTTCTTCATCTTGGGATCATCTGTTTTCTCTATCTCGGCTTCCACTATGGGCACACTCTCAATTTCCATAGCCATCTTTTCTTCTCTAGCTTTATCTAGGTCTTCTTGGTTCACACCATGGATCTTCAAAATCTCAGAGGTGATTTTGGTGGCTTTCCTCTTGGTTGTAGCACTATTTAGGGCTGCATCTACTTCCATGGTCTTTTCCTCATATGTTCCCCATCTAGGCTCATTAGGATCCTTGGGCATCGATATTAAGACTTGTACATAAGCTTCCAAAACTTTCTCCTCCACTTCATAGCTAAGTGGATAAATCCACTTAGTTCTAGGCTCAACAACCTCCATACAAGTAATGTCAGTTTCTACCATAAAACAAATACTATCCTTGTATTTTTCAACAATTCTTTCAAGTACTTTATACCTCATCTGCATTTTTATTCTGAAGGTTTTCAACTCTAACTCCATATAGTCTTTTAGTGTTCTTTCAACTGATGCCTTAAGAGATTATTGAGGCATTGTAGGTAAACTTTTATCTAGGTATAAGTCTAATACCTTCCCAACTATATGAAAGTACATGTAGATTATCAAAGACCCAAACCTAAATATTTTAGTCTTGTCATGTTTGATAGCTCTTATATTGTCCATCAATTATGCACGCAAGATCTCACACAAATTGAATTCTCCATTTTCTCTCACCAATCTAGTGGCTGCAAGAATAGTGGATGCGGACACACTATTGACCTTGTTAGCATGCTGAAATCTATAACCAAGATTCATAGACATCAATTTGATGTCCTTCTCCTCAATTGGCTCAATTGTCATCCCACGCTTGTCACTTCTAGATTTGAAGGCCTATTCAACCAATTTTCTAACATCCTTTCCAATTGGAAGAATGATGCCTATCTTTAAGAGTCTTGTCATCTCATAAATAAGATCAATAGTGATTCTAACTGGTACTTCACCTATCCAAAATAGGTCATCATGGATTCTTCTCAACAAGATCTTAATCCAGTCAGCTGCATAAAACTCATGTGTTGTAGCATACTCAATAATTGGATGGTTCTCAAGGTGCACAAACTCAAAAATGAATGTTTTTTTGTGGATTCATCATTGTTTCTAGGTGTGACCTAATCCTCTCTAAACCAACTAGCTCTTTCTTACAATAGATGCAAGTGCGTATGTCCTCTACATGCATGACACCCATTAGGGTTCTTGAAAATGCTCCTTTTAGGTCATCTAGGGTGGACTTAAATGGATGCTTCTTAAAAACATATCTCTTTCTTTCAACAACATCAAATACAACTAGTATAGCCATGACTTACTTGATTAAATGCTTTTGAATGGTTTCCAAGGGTTTCTGAGATGACGCGTCAAGCTAGGGCTTTGTAACAAAATTATTTTCCTTCTTTGCTGATTGATTCAACTGCAACACTTCTTCACTCAACTGCTTGATCTTTAGTGCTCTCCAAATGCTCAACTTTAGAATGCAATGTGTGAATAATGAATCTCTGATGGCTATAAAGTAACTTTTCCATGATTAATGCTTGTTGTGTAAGTACATAATGCAACTGTAAATTTCATTCTGCATTTTTGCTAACAATCAGGTAGTGTGCTCTTGCATACTACATCACATAGTCTCCAAATAGTTATAGTCCAAGGTGCATACTTTGAGAGTGAGTATACCAATCATGCAGGGGTCTAGAGCTAATCTAGCTCCCCCTATGACCATGAAGGTCATTTAACCATAAATAGGAGGTGCGTCCATTGCGGATGCATCCTCAACTATTTCATCAACATTATCCTTATTTTATTCCTTCCAAATCAAGCTCGCATCTTCTGAAGCTTACACAAACTTGACTTCTCCTACTTCTAATATTGAACCTTCTGACTTTTTAGGGCTTTCATGTCTTTGCACTCTTGTTCTGCAAAACCTAGAGATGTGTCCAGCCTTGTTACATGAGTGACAAATGACTGGAGGCTTGATATTCCTCGATGCATTCATGTGGGTTACCATACTGCACTGTCTGGCTGTGTGACCAACATAATTGCATATCTAACATGTAGTGTTCTGAGAGTTTCTTATATTCTATTGTGGATGACTTCTCTAATTTTGTTGATTCTAATTTCTTTGATTTGATCTACAATTCTAGCTCTATGACCAAACTTATTGCATGAATAATAGTAACCATTGAAAGGTCTTACCTCTTTACAATTTCTTTCTATGTGACCATACTTGTTACAAGCATAACAAGTCTTGTTTACTGGTTTGCGCTCATCCATAGATGGTTCAGCTTTAGCTACTATATGATTTCCTACTTTCCTAGCTTCTATAGATTCTTCTGATGGTTTATTCCTTGGTCGTGTGTCATTGATCTAATTTTATGCTTCATTGAACCTAATATCGCTGGTGTCTCCTTTAATCTCCTATGCATATAGTTGTTACTCTATAAGATCCTTGCTTGTGTGTAATTTTTCAATATGGTTCTTTGCCTCAGTCAATTCAGATTCCATCTATTTCTTGATGTTCTCTAACTCCAAGATTTTTATTTTTTCTTCCTTTAGTTCTTCATCTAATTGCTTGTTCTCTTTGACCTGTTCTTCATAGGCTTCTTGATTGTTAAGTAGCTTTTCATCCAACTCTTCAATTTGATCTTTTAGAGATGTATTTTCCTCATTTATCTTTTTAACCATTTTTCCCAAATCACTTGTGGAAAATTATTTCAAGTCTTTTCTTGGTCTTTTAAGGACTTCTTGAGAATCACTAACCTTTTCTTTTAGTCCTTTAATTTCTTTTTCTGATCTGTCAAGGTCTTCAAGAGCTGCTTCAAGATTCTTTTTCAGATCTTTCATTTCTCCCTTATCCATGATATCCTCAAGTGGTTAAAATTATATTTAGAGGACCAAAGCTATGATACCAATTGTTAGGAATGGGAACATTGAGAGGGGAGGGGGGGTGAATCAGTGTTCTATACTTTATTACTTTTTCTGATATCTTGAAACTTAACTTAATTGCTTAGTTACTGAAATGAACATTAATGCAAGTAAGATAAAAATTCATAACACATGACACCAAATATGATTATAGGGAAACCCAAATAGGTAAAAACCCTGCTGGGAATTGACACACACTAAGAATTGCACTAGTGTTTAATGATCTATGTTAGAAGATCTTGCAACCCTGTAAAGAGTTGTTCTTTACAATGATTTTAGTACAGTGACCTGGTCAAGGGTCAGACCCTATTAGGAGTCTTTTATAATTAACCCTATTAGGGGTGGGGACACACTTTCCTAGAGCTCACTGCTCAAGTGATGAAGGCTACAACCTTCTAGATATCAAATACACACTATATCTATAGGATGAACTATTGCTTTGACATTGCTTGTCTGATCAATTCCTTTTGTGCGATGATACTTTAGCCTCTTGTATAGATCTACCAAATTCTATCTTCTTTTCACATACTTATTCTCTGCTTATCCAATCTCTCTATCTCATGCCATGCTGAATTACAAGGGCACATGTCTTATTTATATGCGCATACAAAACTCTTCATCAAGTCGACCTATAACTAATTATATAAAACACTTCCAAATAAATTGGCTCAAGCATGTTTACATACAATCATAATAAAATGTCTATGACCTAAATACAATAGGCACATATCCTTTACAAAATAATATTACAAGCGCTAACCAAAATAGAAATAGTCGGCTCCATGCTCTGTCCTATTCTGCCGCTTACCATTTGTGCCACTTCATTTAACTATAACTTCCTCATACTGAATCATATGATCATGCACTCTTAGAATTAGCATGAATACATACTTAGAAGCTTATCTTCAAGGCCACATGTCATAAATCTATCATACACATGTGTGATGATGCTCTGATCACTTGCTACTCTGCTATCTGTCTGGTCTTCCATACTTAGCCATATTTTTGATCTTCTTCAATATTTTCTGACTCCAAAACTTCATATGACTTTGTTGCCATTATGAAAACACTAAATAAATTCATATACTTTAGTATAGTCAAATTGCCAACAAGGATATCCCTCCATGGGTTCTATCTAAAGCATTACTTCTAGGCTTAGGTGAGCTAGAAACTACCCTATACATAGTTAGTCTAGGTGTTTCTATGTTTTGTTGTTTGCTTCTAATTTTATGTTGGTTGTTTGATTTTCTTTTCTTTTCTTTTCTTTGTCCTTTTTTTGTCACGGGGGTTCACATTTTGAAAAAATAAATATAATGAATAAAGAAAAATATTGTAACCTTATTAGGTGAACTTGTTTTAAGTATTCCTTTTGAGAAAGTATAGTTATAATTATATTAAAAGTTCTTAAATTGTTAGGATTGGTTGTTATAATTGAGAGTTAAGTGAAACATATAATAATGAATCTTTTCTACCACTATGATTACCAACCTAACAATGAGGTTTGTTTCCTATGAGCTGATAAAAAGTTCTAAATAATATTTAAAGGAAAGAAGAGGAAAAAAACCTATAAGAATTCAACTATCAAGGTGTATTAAACATGTTTGCTAGAAAAATGAATGTTTGGCTACTAGTATACCAATACCTTGAAGGTAATCATAAAGACAACCTAATTGGTTCCATGCATGGTTGAATAGAGGCAAGGACATATCCAACTAGTTTATGAGCTAAAAATAACCTAACTAGATTACTTATCAATGTATAGTAACAAGTATTATGAACCATGTGCATACAATTGGGTTCTAATGGATAAATACAGATATTGCCAATGGTGATCTTGTTATTTGTAATTGTGTTAAATCATGTCACTAGTCTATTTTATGATTTAGGAAGTTTTGTTAAATGGTGACCTATTTTATCTTTGAAATCATCTAATGCATATCTCTATTTGATTCCACCTTTTGTCTTGGTTTACAAAAATATGCCTGATAGTTATGGTAAAAACTAAACTCTATTTTCTTTTTCATTATTTCTTGGTTTTTGTTTTATTAAAAATAGGTACAAATGTTCTCTCTTTTTTCCAACAATTAAGAGAAGGTACTTATTTTCATGATCCTAACCCTACTATCATTTCAATTTCATCGTGAATGGTTTTTTAAAATACTCATGAATGATCATATATGTAGACTTTTCTAAGACTATGAACAAGTAGTTTACATCTCAAAGTCTTTGGAAAATCTATCAAAAATTCTTGCCAAATTTCCAAAGTAAAGTTGTGAAGTTTAAATGCGTTATCAAACATAGTTTATTTCACGCTAAAATCTCATGGCATCATAAATTTTCTTGTAAATGGACCTAAACATGTCAAAAGCATTGGTGAGAAAGATTGAGGAAACTCAACATAGAAAGTTAGAGGTGACTTTCCGTCATGTTAAAACATCATGTGAAATCCAATTATTTCCTAGTAGATGTCTAATTGAATATATAAATGGAATGTGATAATGAAAAGAGGTAGTGATCCAATATATGCACAAAAATGAAGGGTGTGTTGAATCTCTATATAGAAGACAAGCTTCACATGTTATTCATAATGTATATAATTGATAGAAAATAAAATGGATAGATTACATATAAAAAACCTCAGTCAACATTTAGAAGGTGTTTGGTATATGAGATACCAATCAAAGAATGTTGCATAGTGGCTACTTCAATCAAGCCTCTAACATGACTCTAATGCCTAGCCAATGAACCCTTGGAATAATGGACAAAATACATGCTAACAAAGATGGGACAACTTTTCTATAACAATTTACTTTCTAACATGTATTAATTAACATCATGATTCATGCATAACAACAAAATTAACAAGAATCTTATACATTAAGCTTAAGTGGAAGACTACTAAGAACTTCTGAGGGTCTCATGACATCTAGCTCAATTCATTTTAACACCAAACCAAGTGTTCCTATTATTTCCAAATGCACATAAACTAATAATCCAAGAAGCTCAAGAAAAAGATTCAATCATAAAGCATCATCTAATAAGCTCTACTACCAAAATTAGGCATTCAACCTAGATGTCTTTCCTCACCAAGTGCAAGAATGAAAGTGTTGGAAACTACAATTGAAGCAATTATTGTATTGTCATTGATGTCAAACCTTAACTAGTAAGACTATTGCTATTTAGGAAAGTACTATATCTATTGTGAGGAGGGAAAGAAAGGATGGTAACAATAGCACCTAGGGAAAGGTTGAGTTATCTTGATACTGCAAAGTGTACTTGATTATGTTGTACAATGATGGGACAATGTATTGTTTATCTTAGTAAGATTGAGGACTAAAAGGCTTAACCGAGAAAAAATGAAGAAATCATGTTTAAGCCGAGTTATGTTAGTGTCGATCGAGTTAGTGTATGCCGAGCAAAAATCTAGTGTCGACCGAGTATCAGTTAATTGCCGAGGAAGACAATATATACCGAGGAAATAGTTTTAGTAGTGACCGAGTGTTTTTACATGAAGACCAAGTGGATGATCACAGTATTGACTGAGCATCAACATTTTTATATTTGAAGAGAATTCAGATTTGGAGCTGACATTGTTGAATTCTTGGATTATGTAAAACGTGTTGACTTTATTTATTGATTGTATGGAATCATTTAATGATTTGTAAAATGTTTTATTGTAAATCTTTATGAGATTTGAGATGATTCTAGAAGAGGAGATGAAGAACATGAAGTGGGTAGATTCAATGAATTTGACCTATCCCTAAGATCTACGAAGGAGATTAAGCGGCAAAAGATAAGTTAACCTAATAGAGAAAAGTATTAGGGGAACCAAAACATTAGGTATGAGAATGGATGGGTGAAGGAGATGCTGGAAGAACAGTAAGTTTTATTAACTGTATAAGCAAAAAGGCTAAAGGAGGAGTGTGGTGATTGCTTGAAGAAAAGTTTTGAGCAGGTCAGAGATGGAAATCACAAAGTTTCAAAGTCAGTAAACCATCATTTGTGTACGGAATTGGATCTGATATTTTCAAAGTGAGTTGTATGTTTTTCAGATCAATACTATCAGTACTTTCTAACCATTGTAATAGTCAAAATCCTTTTAACAGAGGTTGACCTAACAGTCATATGTTAAATCCTTTGAACAAGGTTGCATTCTAATGGAGTGTATGTAAGTCCTGTAACAAGGCTCACTTTTAATAGGGTGATTGAAATCCTTTAACCGGGTCACACCTGATAGTGTGTATTGTAACCTTTGATAGGGTTGGATTTTAATCGAGCTCACTTCAGAAGAGTGAAAATAATAGTAGCATGTTACAAAGTGGTTTTTCCCATATTGGGTTTCCACTATAAATCCTGGTGTCAATACTTGTGTGAATGTTTTGGTTTGAACATTTCTGTGTTTTACAAGTTAGTTATAGCTGGGTAGTGGACTGTGGTGTTATATGTTTCTATTATTGACTCAGTGATGACTGAGTTTGTTTTGGTTGCTTGATCTGATTTAAGGAAAAGTTTTTGAAGTTATTTTATACATCAGGACCTGAGAACAACTGATTCACCCCCCCTCTTTGTTGTTCTAAATCATATTAACAATTGGTATCAGAGCTATGTTTCTTATTGGTGTATACAAAAAACAAGCTTAAAGGGACTTGAAGAAAATGATCAAGATGTATAAGAAGGAGGTACCGAAGCTGAACAAAGATAACTTCCTTGCATGGAAAAGCTTGATGAAGCTACATCTGGCCAGTATTGGTGATTCTGCAAAATACTACATTGAGCATGACTATGTCACACCTGTTGCACCTTTGACTATTGAGGAAATGAGAGCTAAGCAAGAACATAATCAGACAATGTTGGAAATTGCATCTGCCCTAAGCTATCCATAATTTGAGGATATTAAGGACTGCATAACTGCTAAAGATATGTGGGACACTCTTGCAAAGATCTATGGTGGTGATCTATATGTGCTGAAAGCTAAAGCCGAGAGTCTAAGAGGTAAGTTTGATGAAATGAGAATGAATGAAGATGAAAACATTGCACAATATTATGGTAGAATAAAATAAGTTGTGAATGCTATTAGAGGAGCAAACGAAACTATTGATGATGAGACCATAGTTGGAAAAGTGCTAAGAACCCTCCATCCTATATATGCTATTAAGATCTTAGCTATTCAGGAATCTAGATGTAACTCTGGAAATGTGCTTACTTTGGAAGGTTTGATTGGCAAACTGACTGCTTTTGAACTATCTAACTATGATAATTTCACTATTGGCAGTGTTGAATCTTCTTTTAAGTCACAGTTAGTTACGAACAAGCCAAAGAAAGAAAAAGAAAGATGCACCATTGAAAGTGAAAGTGACAGTGACACTACTGATGAAGATCTAGAAGATCTAGAAGCTCTGATGGCTAGAAGACTGAGAAGAGGAAAAGGAAAATATAAAGGTAAACTCCCTATTATATATTTTGCATGTAATAAAGTTGGTCATATAGCTGCTAGATGTCCTGACAGGAAGGATTAAGATGAAGAAAGAAACAACAGACACAAAGATAGAAGAGATGACAAAGGATACCAAAAGTACAAAGACTACAAAGGAAAAGGTAAGAAATCTTGTTACATTGCTGAAGAAGAGACTGACACTGATAGTAATGATTTTGAAATTGAGGTAGTCTATGTTGTAATGAAAGATGAATCTGATGAGGATGAGAAAACTGCATTGATTTCCTATGTGAACAAGAATGACAAATGGATTATAGATAGTGGTTGTTCACATCACATGACTGGTGACAAAAGTAAGTTTGAGACCTTACATCATTATAAAGGTAAAAGTGTAACATTTGGTAATGATGCACCATGTCCTGTTAGAGGAAAAGGATTGATTAAATTGACTGATAAAATCTCTTGTGACAATGATTATTGGGTTGAAGGATTGAATTATAATTTGCTAATTGTTTCTCAGCTCAATAGAACTGGTTACTGAGTGGAATTTCATCGCAAGAAAGCTAAGATATTTGATGCTAATGGTGAACTGATTGGAAGTGGTGAGTAGACTAGAGGTAATTTGTTCTATCTTGACCTATCTGAAGAAATATGTATGATTACACAACTTGATGACATTTGGTTATGGCATAAGAGGCTATGTCATGTTAACTTTGACAATCTGGTAGAGATAAGTAAGAAGAAGAAAGTAAGAGGCCTACCTAGATTGAAGAAACCTAAGAATGTGATGTGTAAAGAATGCTAGTTAGGAAAAATGACTAAGTCAAGTTTCAAGAGAAAAACCTTTACTTCTGAACACATTTTAGATTTGGTTCATACTGAACTTTGTGGACCTATGGGTATAGAAAGCTACTATGGAGCTAGATACTTTATCTTGTTTGTTGATGATCATACTAGGATGATGCATGTAATGTTTCTAAAAGAAAAATATGATGCTTTTCAAAATTTTAAGTGGTATTTGGAAAAGGTTAAGAAGGAGATAGGTAGGAACCTGAAATGTCTTAGATTTGACCGAGGTGGAGAATTTACATCAAATGAATTCAATCTATTTTGCAATGATAGAGGAATCAAAAGACAGATGTCTGCACCTAGGACACCTCCACAGAATGGTATAGCAGAAAGAAGGAACAGATCTATTTTGGACTGTGTAAGGACATTATTGATTGAAAAGAATGTGGCACAAAAATACTGGAAAGAAGCTATAAGTACAGTTGTTTACACTCTTAACCGGGTACAGATCAAGAAAGGTACAAATCTGATACCCTATGAATTATGGTATGGGCATGCACTGAGTGTTAAATACTTTAGAATCTTTGGAAGCAAGTGTTACTTATTGAAAGACAATAGGAATGGAAATTTTGATGCCAAAAGTGATGAAGGCATATTCCTAGGCTACTCCACAAAAAGTAAAGCTTATAAGTGTTTGAACTCTAACACTAACAAAATTGTGGAAAGTGTGAATGTAAAAATTGATGAGTATGCAAAAAGAAATGGAGCCGACAGCAAAAGAGAACCAGAAGATTACAGATCTTTTGTGTACATTGAGGAAATAGAAGAGGCAGGTAACAGACCTGCACCTGATGCTGAGTCTCAAGAAAGAAATGCTGAGCGATAGGAAACGATTGACGAGCGTCACGAAAATAGTGCTAAGAGAGAACAAGAACATGTTGTGCTACAAGACAATGCTGCCGAGTATCAGGAAGAGTTTGTCGAGCATTCAGAAGCTGAATTTGACAATCTTGTTGAGGAACCTGATGAAATAGAGGAGAAAAATGCTGAACCTATTTTGGCAAAATATGTAAGAAGACATCACAAGCCTGAATAGATAATTGGAGATAAAGACACTGGAATTCAGACAAGAAGCAAAAACAAGGATCCAACATGCTTACTATGTGTGTTTGAACCTAAGACAACTAAAGAGGCATTAGAAAATGAAGACTGGATACAAGCAATGAATGAAGAGATTGACCAGATTGAGAAGAATGAAACTTGGACTCTAGTGCCGAGACCTACAAATAAGAATGTTATAGGAACAAAGTGGGTGTTTCAAAACAAGTTGAATGAAAAAGGTAAAATCACTAGGAACAAAGCTAGGCTGGTATGCAAAGGCTACACACAAGAAGAAGGAATAGATTATGGGGATACATTTGCCCCTATAGCTAGATTGGAAGGAGTAAGAACTCTACTTGCATATGCTACTTATAAAGATTTCAAGGTATATCAAATGGATGTCAAGTCTACATTTTTAAATGATGTACTGGAAGAAGAAGTTTACATAGAACAACTAGAAGGTTTTATTGATCCAAACAGAAGACACATGCTATGCAAATTGAACAAAGCATTGTATGGATTGAAACAAGCTCCCAGAGCATGGTATCAGAGGTTGCATAACTATCTGATACAGATTGGATTTTCAAGAACAAATGACACAAGTAATCTATACTTGAAGGATGAAGAAGGTAAAGGTATTCTATTGGCCAAAATTTTTGTTGATGACATTATTTTTGGTGGACAAGATGCATTGTGTAAAAGTTTTTCAAAAGAAATGCAAACTGAATTTGAAATGAGTATGTTTGGTGAGATCAAATTCTTTGTTGGTTTACAAGTATATCAGATGAAGAAAGGAATTTACATTACACAGTCTAAGTATGTTAATGAAATACTGAAAACTTTTGGAATGGAAGATGCTAGACTAGTGGGAACTCCTATGGTTACTGGACAAAAGTTATCTAAGAATGATGATGCTACAGAAGTTAACTAGACTTTGTAAAGATCCATGATTGGAAAATTGTAGTATGTTGTACATAGTAGACCAAATATTGCACTAGTTGTTGGGATTGTGGCAAGATTCTCTACCAATCCTAAGGAAACACACATGATGGCGGTGAAAAGAATCATGAGATACTTGAAAGGAACTACTGACTGATGCTAATTGGGTAGGAAATGTAGATGAAAAAAAGAGCACTAGTGGTGGAGCTTTCTTTCTTGGATAGAGATTAGTCTCCTGGACAAGCAAGAAACAAAATTGCATTTCCCAATCTACTGTTGAAGCTGAGTATGTTGCTGCTACAATAAACTATTCAAATTTAATATGGATAAAACAGTTGTTGATAGGCATGAAAGAAGAAATCACTGAACCTGTTGTTATTTTCTATGACAACACAAGTGCCATCAATATTTCTAAGAATCCAGTGATGCACACTAAGACCAAGCATATAGAAATCAAGTATCACTATTTGAGGGAATTGGTACAAGACAAGGAAGTCTGAATGGAATATGTGAATACAAAAGAACAATTGGCAGACATATTCACTAAAGCTTTACCTAAAGAAGCTCATGAGTATTTGAGAAGTCAATTAGGGGTCCTTCCCCTAACTGAGGCTGCCTAGTCAAGCTAGGAGCACTGCATCAAATATGCTATAGCAGAATAACTGAAAAATTGATGAAGAAGATTGTCACACTTTAGGACTGTCCTAGAGCTGTGAAGAAGAAGCAAAGACAACAAATCAGTCATAAGCAAGTTGACAGAGGGAGAAACACTAAGCTACATAGATATATCTACATCTATTGGATGTAAGTTTTAGTTGCTGCTTTTGCATTTTTGTCAAAGAGGGAGATTGAACTGAAATGATATTATAACACATGAACTGAAGAGTAGGGATGATAAACAAAAATGAAAGAGCAGGATAAAGGAAGATCCAGATATTTCTAACGATCACAGAAGTGAGATTTATAGATTCTGAATCAGAATGAAGCTAAGGATATTATAAATTTTCTCTGATGGACAGATAAGTTTTTTTTGGATTGGTTGGTAATCCATGTGTTATTCAGGTGATATCATATGGTGTTTCCATCAATGTCAAAGAGGGAGATTGTTGGAAACTGCAATTGAAGCAATTATTGTATTGTCATTGATGTCAAACCTTAACTAGTAAGATTGTTGCTACTTAGGAAAGTACTATATCTATTGTGAGAAGGAAAAGAAAGGATGGTAACAATAGTACCTAGGGAAAGGTTGAGTTATCTTGATACTGCAAAGTGCACTTGACTATGTTATACAATGATGGGACAATGTATTGTTTATCTTAGTAAGATTGAGGACTAAAAGGCCTAACTGAGAAAAAATGAAGAAATCATGTTTAAGCTGAGTTATGTTAGTGTCGACCGAGTATCAGTTAATTGCCGAGGAAGACAATATATGCCAAGGAAATAGTTTTTGTAGTGACCAAGCATTTTTACATGAAGACCGAGTGGATGATCACAGTATTGACCGAGCATCAACATTTTTATATTTGAAGAGAATTCAGATTTGGAGCCGACATTGTTGAATTCTTGGATTATGTAAAATGTGTTGACTTTATTTATTGATTGTATGGAAGCATTTAATGCTTTGTAAAATGTTTTATTGTAAATCTTTATGAGATTTGAGATGATTCTAGAAGAGGAGATGAAGAACATGAAGTGGGTAGATTCAATGAATCTAACCTAACCCTAAGATCTACGAAGGAGATTAAGTGGAAAAACATAAGTTAACCTAATAAAGAAAATTATTAAGGGAACAAAAACATTAGGTATAAGAATGCATGGGTGAAGGAGATGCTGGAAGAATAGTAAGTTGTATTGACTGTATAAGTGAAAAGGCTAAAGGAGAAGTGTGGTGATTGCTTGAAGAAAAGTTTTGAGTAGATCAGAGATGGAAATGGCAAAGTTTCAAAGTCAGTAAACCAACATTTGTGTACAGAATTGGATCTGATATTTGCAAAGTGAGTTGTATGTTTTTCAGATCAATACTACTGCTACTTTCTAACCATTGTAATAGTCAAAATCCTTTTAACAGAGGTTGACCTAATAGTCATATGTTAAATCCTTTGAACAAGGTTGCATTCTAATGGAGTGTATGTAAGTCCTATAACAACCCTCACTTTTAACAGGGTGATTGAAATCCTTTAATCGGGTCACACCTGACAGTGTGTATTGTAACCCTTGACAGGGTTGGCTTTTAACCGAGCTCACTTTAGAAGAGTGAAAATAATATTAGCATGTTACAAAGTGGTTTTTCCCATATTGGGTTTCCACTATAAATCTTGGTGTCAATACTTGTGTGAATGTTTTGGTTTGAACATTTCTATGTTTTACAAGTTAGTTACATCTGGGTAGTGGACTACAGGTGTTATATGTTTCTATTATTGAATCAGTGATGATCGAGTTTGTTTTGGTTGCTTGATCTGATTTAAGAAAAAGTTTTTGAAGTTATTTTATACATCAGGACCTGAGAACAACTAATTCACCCCCCCTCTTTGTTGTTCTAAATCATATTAATAGAAAGTACAACCTTATGTGCTAAAATTCTAGTTGAGATGCTAAACTGTAAGTTGAGGTGGCAAAAATCATTTTTTCTTCCTTCGGACTATCTCAATTCAAAGAGACTAAGGTGTTAATGGCTACTTCAACCAAGCTTCTAGCATGACCATCGAACCCCAAAAAAATATTTTTAGTGCACTCATGTCAATAAAAACACTCAATAAGATACAATTACATAAAATTATGGACCTATCAAAATAACTCATAGATTGGTCTAATTATCAAATAAATATAAAATCGATCTATGAAGAACTCTTTATTAGGCTAGAAAAAACATTTGGGAAGGGTTTTGTTAGCATGCCTATGGTACTATATTAGGATTCTCAAGATCAATAAGAAAATATCAAACTTCCAGTTCTTGAACCATGAGCATGCAAAATCCAAAAGAATAATGTTAAAAAGTTAATTAAAATTTACATGGAGGGTTGCTTATGTAGCCAAGCTAGAGGAGATAGATAAGTTGGATACAACCATTGACTCACTATCCAAATATGGGCAGTGATCCCAATATAGTGATTTACACTTTTTGGTCAAAGTTGACATTGAAATGAACATTTTGAAATAAATCTTCACTTTATAACACTTATAACTATTAAACTATTAAGAACTTGAAGATTATGTGAATTAGTAATTTGTGACAATTTGTATATATTTTAAATATTATATTTTTGAAAAATATTGGAATCGATTTGTATTCCTTTTTTCATCTCCTTCCATCGCTATTTTTTTATGGTAAACAACATTTTTAAAGAATGATGTGCATTTTTCAATAAGGGATAAAATTTGTATTCTTTTAATTTCAAGTTTCTAATACCATTATCTAACGATTACATTTGGTTTTATAACATTTTGTTGAAAATAATTTAATCAATAGAATAAGGAGGAAATGAGAAATACCACTGCAAATATTTGTCTCTAAAAGTGCAAGAGAATAATTTTCTACGAGTCTATGATCACACATCAAATCACCACAAAAAGTTTGAAATATTTTTACATGAGTTAGGCGTTCACCTTTTCTATGGTATAACTCCAATTCGAGAATATTCATGCATTAAGGAATGATTACATTGACAATATCTTTAGAAAATGGGATAGTTACATCACATGTAAGAACATTGAACATAGATTGGGTTAGGGGAGAAAATTTATTTTGTAAGCATGAAATGGTTTGAGATAAATTATTGACAGTGGCTTCGATGGATGAGTTACTTTTTGGACATGTTGTACTATGGTGGAAGTGTAATATTGTGGTAGGTGGAACATTATAAAGGGAAGGTAAAATATTATGATAGGTGGGTAATGTTAGACACTAAGTTTGCACCGTTGTTTCAAGCTCTCTTGGTCTTGATAACCTAGTATAACATGGGAATCATGTCCAGGTTGTGGGACCTATGCTAATTGAGATGAGACCTCAAGGTTGTAGGCTGGTTCCTCTTGGATAATCACCTTAATTTTCTCTTTGATAGGAAAGTAAATTCTTGAGGGGAAAAGGGGTAGAAAGAATGCATGAAAGGGAAATAACTGAAAGCAAACTATCCTACTAGGTGATACACCGAAAATATGGTATGAATTATAGTATGGAGGATGGAGTCAGTGCATAAACTTAGGTCTAAGAGATCACAACTTACTGAATAGGCTGACATCAATATTTCATAGAAGGGTCTACAATAGAAAGAGGCTATTTAGGGAAAGAGAGAATTTCTCAAGCAATAGCCTTCCTAAGAATTTAGACACAGTCTATAACCTGCAAACAAATATTCACCTCTACAACTAGGTATAGGAATGCGACAGATTGTCAGGGGGTTGAAGTATACCCACAAGATTATTCAAATCAAATCATCCACAGGAATACACATGAATTGCAGAAAGGAGGGATCAAGAACCCTAAGATATTACTGAAAAAACATACAAATACTTAACTCAATAAGAGAAAATTCAGACAAGAAGGTATAGGGACAGAAAGAATGTCACAAAGTACCTTTGCAATATCTAAACATCAATGAAAGGTTACAAGATGCAGAAGCTAGAGGGTAGAAAGAATGCTATGGATAACTCCTGAGAAAGAAAATCTCTCCTTTTACAATTGTAAACTCCTTTTCTTCAAAAGCTCCACAAAACTAATATATACATCTCCTCAATTGCACGTAGGCAGGAGAAAAAACCTAATTAGGGTTACATAGATTTTCATAAAAAAATCATACCCTAACTCTGTCATGTCTGATTATAATTGTATCCTTGAAAATATCCTGGTTAATCAGATATCTATTTGCATGTCCATCTCTTTACTATATCTACCTACAGACACGCCGCCTTGATCTATCTACCTCTCTACAACTCAGGCTCACCATAACTGTTCAAATCTGGTACTCTCAGATATTTGAATTTAAAAGAATAAATGGTCATAGGTGGCACCAAGCTTTCTTCATCTATGGCTGATATTCAAACCTGATCTATATTTTAAAACATGGCCGTCAGATCTTCTATTTTACTCAGGCACCGCTTCTGTTCTTAACCTTAACCTTGCATTTAACCTCAGGCCTTCTTTTCCCTTTAGTCGCTAAATCTCCTGGCACTTTATTTAACCCTCGCTTATTCTAGTGATTACACAAAAAACCTTTATCCCACCTTGATAGTCACCAAGTCACTTGAAGTCTTTATAATATTCCTTGCGGTTGAGTGATCGCCCGACTAAAGAGAAATCTCATAGTCGCTAGATGGAAAAGAAAATTCCCCCTTAATTAGGCGATCACCCGACTGAACCCACAAACCTAGGCCCATCATGCCACTTGTCATGATATTATTTCTTGACTTACAGACACCTTAGATTATCTGGCATAGGATCCACTTTGCTTTCCTTCATGGCCTGATACCCAATCAACGGCTGTCACATGATCTCATGGGCTCAGAAGATTCCTGTAGATCATGCACTAGCTGTAGATCTCATTTCACTACCACCTCACTTGAAATAATCAGGCCCATGTCAGATGCCAACTGTATTACCCAGCAACCAATAAGAATTTAGCATGTCAAACGGACCCACAACAACGTCGGCCTAAAAATCTGGAAGATCGAATGGTCATCTCATAATCGCAAAAACTCAAAAGATTCCTTTAGATCATGAGACAACCATAGATCTTCATTGACCTGGTGCCCCTATAGATTCTCTCACAATGGTCCCACTGACAAATCCTTATCACCACCTAGCCGGCCAATCAAAAACAAGCACATCACAATGAGAGGACCCACCTGAAAGAGCCCTAGCAATAAAGCAAGATCAACGGTTTTCGTATGATCGCATGGGCTCAGAAGATTCCATGTGATCATAAGACAGTCATTAGATCTTAAGGAAAGACAACTCACTGGGCCCGGTCTACCATGTGTCACATTTTCATTTGTCACTTCTTGCTCCTCAGAACTGAGACCACCAAACAAAACTTTAACTTCTCACCAGATCGTAGGATGCTAAGGACTTAACCATTGGGAATAGGAGATCTTGCGAACATAGTCACTTAGTCACCAAATGAAAAGGGAAAAAGCCTTTTGACTGGGAGATCTTGTGAACAAAGGGTAGTCACGGGATCAGGAGATATAAAAGAATATTCCACCGGGTCTTAGAGATCTTGCAACTAGCTTGTCAAATATAAAGCGCACATGGGAAATGGAGACTTAAGTGGCCGAAAAAGGTAATGACAAATTAGAACAGCCCATAGGGCTTTTAGGGTTTTTTGCCTCCAATGGTCACATTTTCAAATAAAAGGGTTTTAGACTAAGGAGTTAAATAATTTGCAGAGATCAAGGGAAAAGGCACAAGCCACAAAAATTCTTAGAGTGTTCAACAAGATTAAAATGCAAACCCTTGGATAGAGCCCAGCCTATAGCCGAATTTGTATGGAATAGGAAAAATTGGGTAACATTTTGGCAATTTCTGCTGGATGTTAGCCTGCTAGACATTGATCAGTGGCCTTAATGCAATTCATTGGGCATAAGAGTCATCTTATGAGCATAAAAATTTCTTGACAGAGAGAGACCTGGAACTAGGAGAACAAAAAAAAAAAAACTGTGCACGAGCACTTCTTGGAAAACAAGAAAAACTAACCTGGAAAGCAGGGATAGAAAATAGGAAATATATTTACAGAGATTTACAAGGAAGGATTGACCTCAAAGAAAGGCTTCAAGTGGAATCCATTAACTAATATGGGAAAAGCATCTCCTTCAAGAGTTGATAGGTGAAAAGCATTAGGCCCCTTGCATTCTGTAATAACAAATGGTCCACCCCAAAAGGAATCAAACTTTGTATGTCTGCCAGGCTTTGATCTGAATTCATCCCACTTGAGGACTACATCTCCAACTTTGAAGTCTCTAGCCCTGGCTCTTCTATCAAAACTTTTCTTTGTTTGTACTTGATGGAACTCCATATCTTTCAGGGATTTGTCTCTGAGTTCTTCTAACTCTATGAGTTGAGCATACTTGATTTGTAAGGGATCTCCTTCTTCAAATAGGACATATTGAGTGGCCAAGTCTAAAGCTGGCAATTCAGTTGAAATGGAAAACTTAGCCTCTCTGCCATACACTAATACATAAGGAGAATTCCCACTAATCTTCTTTGGGGTAATCCTGTCTAACCATAAGGCAGACTTCAATTTAGTATGCCAATCCCTCTGGTTATCCTATAAAGTCTTCTTGATTATCCTAATCAAGTTCTTATTAGTTGATTCTACCAAAACATTGCCTTGAGGGTAGTAATTTGAACTTGTATTCAGATATATGCCATTTCTAATTGCCCATTATGAGACTTTAAGGCTGGTGAATGCCAATGCATTATCTGATATTATGGAGTCTGGAGTTCTGAATCTATGAATTATATCATCATAAAAACTTAAGATGAAAATCTCATTTGATTCTTTTAAGGAAACTGCCTCTGTCCATCTAGTGAAATAATCTGTTGCAGTGATTATCCACTTGTGGCCTGCACTAGATGGAGGATTAATCATACCAATAAAGTCTATGCCCCATCTCATGAAAGGTTGCTCTGTTTTGATTGGCCGAAGGGGTAGAGCTCCAAGCCTTTCTTTCCCTGCAAACATAGCACATTTGATGCATTTTCTCACATAATCATGACTATCCTTGAAGATAGATGGCTAATAGTACCCGACCCTCATGATTTTAAAAGCAGTAGTCCTAGGAGAAAAATGACCTCTAGAAGGTCCATCATGAAATTCAAATAGTACATCAGCTATCTTTTCAGAATCAATACATCTCAAAAGGACACCATTGTGATCTTTTCTAAAAAGAACCTCATATATCAGCACAAAGGGAATAGATTGTAACCTATAATATCTTCTTTTTGCTGAATCTAGGCCTGTAGGACATTGTCCCATCTTTAAGTAATGAATCATGTTAGGCAACCAACCTGATGCCTTGGCATGTTCCTCTATGGAATGCACAACCAGAGATGCATCTGTTTGCTCTGATTTCTTTGAACTTTCATCCCCTGCCAAATGCTCACAAAGACCTCTTCCTCTAACCAGCTTGGTGTGTTGGATATCAATGTCATACTCCATCACTTTGGTAATCCAACCAGCTCTTTTCTCATTTAGGTCCTTGGAAAGAAAAAATTCTTTGACACTTGGATGAGTAACCTTCAAGTGTACCTTGTTATGGGTCAATAGATATCTAAACTTTTTAAGACTTTTTACCATAGCAAGTACATGTTTTTCCACAAAAGAGTATCTTTGTTCATACTCTTCTAAACCTTTGTTGAAGAAAGCAATAGGTTGCTCCAACCCATCTGAATTTTCTTAAGTCAGCATAGTAGATATAGCATCATGACCTCCACAAGCATAAAGGATAAAATCCTTACTGAAATTTGGGTTTAATAAAGCAAGAGCTTCTATCAAGGCTTCTTTGATAGCTTGGAAATTAGCTTTTCCTTCTTTAGTCCAGCTGAAATTTGAATTCTTCTTTAACATGGATGTCAAAGGCTTCAATAAATCTGTAATATTATGCAAGAAACACCTAACAAAATTAATCCTTCCTATGAAAGATTGAAGACTTTTCTTATGATGTGGCAATGGTAGCTCTAGGATGGCTGCAATCCTCTCAGGGTCTACTGTAATTCCTTTCTTGGATACTATATATCCTAGAAATTTTCCTTCATGAACTGCAAACACACATTTCTTGGGATTAAGAGATATCCCAAACTCTCTACATCTTTCAAAGATTTTCCTTAGATGTTTGATATGATCCACTGCATGTTTAGAATAGATAGTTATGTCATCTAAGTAGACCAGTACAAATTTGTACATGAGGCTTTTAAAGGCCATATCCATTGCCTTTTGAAAAGTAGCACCTGCATTTGACAAACCAAAGGGCATTTTTTGATAAGCCATGGTTCCCCACTTGGTTGTAAATGTAGTCTTATATTGATCCTCCTCATTGACTAGGATATGATTATATCTTGAATAGCCATCCAATAATGAAAATCTCTCAGATCTAGAGACACATTGTAAGATTTGCTCCATAGAGGGTAATGGATGGCGGTCTTTTAAAGAGGCCCTGTTAAGATCCCTGAAGTCAACACATAACCTCAACTCCCCATTCTTCTTCCTTAAAATAACAAGGTTGGAAACCCAACTAGTATACTTGATGGGGTAGATGATACCACTTTCTATCAACTTGAGCACTTCTTTATGCATAAGTGGCTCAAGCTTGGGATTAATAGGCCTTTGCTTTTGTCTCACTGGTTTGGCATTAGGTTCTAATTCAATAGTGTGCTGAGAAAGGGCATGATTAAAACCTTTAAGCTCTTCATACTTCCATGCAAATACATCACTGAATTCCTTAAATAATTGGTTGTAAGCCTGCTTTTCCAAATCAGTGTTTACTTTTCCAAATTGTAAACTTTTACCAGGTTCTAACTCTAATTCAACACAGTGCTCTTGTTGAACCACCAGGCCAGCTTTATTCTTCTTAACTTGATCATCCTTGTTGAAGATAGTCTCTAAGGTGACAAGACCTCTAGGCATCTTATTAGACTTAAGTTGTATCACTTGGTCACCATAGTTTTGCAATAGTCTATCTTGGTTATGTTTTGAGAAAACATCTTCTTCAAACAAGAATTGCAAAATTTGCTCATCATTGTCAAACACTTGCCAATTAGTATTATTATTAGGGATAGAAGGTCTGACAATTACTTTGATATGCTATTGGGTCTCCTCTTTGAAATACTATTAGGAATGCCATACTGAGATCCAATAGCAGCTAATCTATTTGCATTTTGATTTAGCTTTCTAGGGATGGCAACAATATTGAAAGCACAAAAGTCTTCAATTGCATCCCAAACTCTATGTTTGTATGCTCTCAAGGTGTCATTTTCAATTGCACTTATCCCTCTCACTTGGCTGACTACTAACTCACTATCACCATAGAATTTTAAGGCTTTAAGCCCTCTTTTTCTAGCCCACTCTAGTCCATTCACTAGACTTTCATATTCTACAGTGTTGCTAGTGCAAGAGAAACTGAATCTGAAAGTTGTATATTATCTTTCACCTTTTGGGGACACTATCATAGCACCACCACTATAACCATGTCTACTTCTAGCTCCATCAAAAAAAAATTCCCAAACCTGATTACTCTGATCCTCTGAATCAGTGTCCTCTTTGAGGAGTTTGGCTCTATGCATCCACTTTCTTGTATCAAATAACTTCCCAAACCAGGATCCCAAATGACATTTTCTTTGGCTTCAAAAACCTTTTCTGATTCTAGTTCATCTAATAAAATATCAGGGATATTTTTTGTCTTAGTGCTTGCTTCTCTGATAGTTGGGAAATCACTGTCATCAAATATAGGGTAGTTTGTATTGATGGTATTGGACACATATGGCTCTATATGGTGTGCTACCAATGATTCAGATTTGATGGTGACCTTGGTACCATATCTTGTGTGGAAAAGCATGTGGGACTAGTCAGAAGAAAGGTAGCCTCCTATTTTGGCTATAAACTCCCTTGACAAACATATGGAAAATAAAGCAGGGAGATCTATGATATAAATATCAAGTAGGATAGAGAAATTAGGACTAGCATGAAGGATTAGACTGGTATCCTTAGCCACACCTATAGTATTCACTGAGGATGCATCAAGTTGTGTAACCTTCTTTTGGAGGGGTTCATATTTAAGTCCTAATTGGTCAGCCACCTTTTTGAGCATTACAGTACTAGTAGCTCCACTATCTACCATACAATTATGTACTAAGGATTTTCCAATAATCAAAGATACATAAAAGGGAGGCGGTTTTGAGTTCCTACCTTGCATGGGATTGGCTTTGGAGTTGCAACTTGGAGCCTCCTTTTCTTGATCAGTGTTAACCAACACTGGCCTTGCAGCTTCTTTTGTAGGTTGAAGGGTTGTCATTTTAGTCATAGCTCTCTTCAAAATCTCAGGTTGTCCTGGAATAGCCAAAGAATCCCACATAGACATGGTAATATTCACCTTCTTCATGTTGTCTACAATGTTGAAAGGTGTCATAGTGTGTACTCTTTGTTGTGCTTTTACTATAATAGGCTCCACCTCTTTGAGAGTCTGGCCCTCTTTGCTTGTAATGACAAGAGCCTTCTTAAATACGATGGGAGTAGCTTGTTGTATTGGTCCTACAGATGTAGTAGCTTTAATCCTAGAGTCTGCTCGCTCCATATCTTGAGCTCTTCTCTTTGACCTTGTGTTAGCAGCAATGGAAGGTTCACCAATGACTCTATTAAAGTCTTGCTACTCCCAATTGAAAAGAGCAGTCTCATTATCTTGTGGCTCTTGTTGAGGAACTGATCCACTGGAAGAAGCCTATGATTGAGCTCGTGAGGCATTTTGAACCATTAGTGCTTGGTTCATCCATCCATTTGAACATGTAGCCTGATTATGAGGCTGATTACAAGGGAAACACCATTCATTGTCCATAACCATATTATTTTGAATGGGGACCATGTCCCTAACTAGATTTACAGAATTAAGAGGTGGAGGGTTGTATGGTTGGAATGGTCTTTGATTAAAATTTTGCCTTTGTCCTTGATAACCTCCTTGGTATGGTGACCTATTTTGTTGATAAGGTTGTCCTTGATTTTGATATTGTTGATTAGGACCTTGGCCTTGTGGCTGAAAGGGTGGTCTAATTCCTTGCCCTTGCCTCTTTAGGTTTGTGACCTCTTTAGTCAAAGTTTGTAGCAAATTTGTCATTTCTTGCTAACTAGTTTGTTGACTATTCTTCATCTCTTGCAGCTCTTGAGAGAAACTTTTTTTTAACTCTTGACTGCTAGTACTAGCCTGAGGTGCTAATATGGTGGGAATAGGGGTAAATGGGGGTACTTGTAAAGGTGCAATGGGCTAAAGGCTAGGAAAGATGGGCATGGGTGGCCTTCTACCTATCATACCCACCTAGATTAAACAATTTTCAGCCCTGACAGCTATATCAAAAGCTTGGGGTAGAGAGGTACCACCCATAGATTGGATCATGATAGAGATTTGACCATTCAAACTTTGCAAGAAGTATAGGAAAGCATGGTCAGCTGATGGCCTCACCAAGACTGGAATTCTATTCCATGTCTTGAGCAATCTATTATTATAATCTGTCATTTGTTCTTGAGGGTCTCTTTTAATGGTTGTCAACTGCTCAACCAAAGACAAGTTGTCTGATTTATCCTCAAAATGTTTACTCAATGCATCTCCTAATCCATCCCATGAATTAATGGAACCAACAGTTAAAGTTCTAAACCATTCAAGAGCCTTACCTTTGAGAAAGGTTTCTAATAACTTGGTGGCCACATCTTCTTGAGTTATATTATATATACTATAGATAGCGGTCACATCTCTTATATGCTCAAAAGTTGTAGTTTATCCTTCACCTATGAAATTAGGCAGACTCTTTAATGCCACCAAGGGTACATCATGATGTTGAGCAAAGACTAATGGACTCCCTTGGTTGAAAGGTGCAAAAGCAAACTGTCTAGCCATTGTAGGAGCTAAAATTTGAGTAGCAACTATGTGAGTTGTATTGGATGTTGGATTTGAATCTTCTTCTAGATCTCTGGTTAGAGATCTTCCTCTTCTTCTAAGATGAAAGGGAAAAAGTCTACTTTCTGAAGTATTAGGTGGTGTAGACTGTACTCTCCTTGTAGGAGATGTTCTCTAGGTTGATCTACCTTTGTAGCCTCTTTTTAAGGGAAACTCTAAAAATTCAATAGGCTTTGAGCTTCTAGTCTCAATTTTTCTCATAAAATTTGAACAAGGTTAGCCTGAATCTGTGCAATCAGTGGAGTCGCCAAATATACTTGATAGAAAAACTTCTAAAAGTCTATATTATGCAATCAGTATATCAGAGATAGCATAATCTTTCAAAGATAAACATCTTTTTGTGGTCCCACCGGGCATACCAGAATTGTTACGCCCAAGGTGGGGTGTTTTCTAAATTTGAATATGATCTTTGTCCCACCGGGTGTGCCAGAATTGTTATACACTAAGTTTGCATCCTTGTTTCAAGCTCTCTTGGTCTTGGTAACCTAGTATAACATGAGAATCATCTCCAGGTTGTGGGACCTAAGTTAACTGAGATGAGACCTCCAGGTTCTAGGCTGGTTCCTCTTGGATAATCACCTTAATTTTCTCTTTGACAGGAAAGTAAATTCTTGAGGGGAAAAGGGGTAGAAAGAATGCATGAAAGGGAAATAACTGAAAGAAAACTATCCTACTAGGTGATACACCAAAAATATGGTATGAATTATAGTATGGAGGATGGAGTCAGTGCATAAACTTAGGTCTAAGAGATCACAACTTACTGAATAGGCTTGCATCAATATTTCATAGAAGGGTCTGCAATAGAAAGAGGCTATTCAGGGAAAGAGAGAATTTCTCAAGCAATAGACTTCCTAAGAATTTAGACACAATCTATAACCTGCAAACAAGCATTCGCCTCTGCAACTAGGTATAGGAATGAGACAGATTGTCAGGGGGTTGAAGTATACCCACAAGATTATTCAAATCAAATCATCCACAGGAATACACTTGAATTGAAAAAAGAAGGAGGGATCAAGAACCCTAAGATATTACTGAAAAAAAATACATATACTTAACTCAATAAGAGAAAATTTAGACAAGAAGGTATAGAGATAGAAAGAATATCACAAAGTACCTTTGCAATATCTAAACATCAATGAAAGGTTACAAGATGTTGAAGCTAGAGGGTAGAAAGAATGCCACGGATAACTCCTCAGAAAGAAAATCTCTCCTTTTACAATTGTAAACTCCTTTTCTTCAAAAGCTCCAAAAAACTAATATATACATCTCCTCAATTGCATGCAGGAAGGAGCAAAAACCTAATTAGGGTAACATAGATTTTCATAAAATAATCAAACCCTAACTTTGTCATGTTTGATCATAATTGTATCCTTGAAAATATCCTGGTTGATCAGATATTTGTTTGCGTGTCCATCTCTTTACTATATCTGCTTGCAGACACGCCGCCTTGATCTATCTACCTCTCTGCAACTCGGGCTCGCCATAACTATCCAAATTTGGTACTCTCAGATATTTGAATTTAAAATAATAAATGGTCATAGGTGGCACCAAGCTTTCTTCATCTACGATTGATATTCAAACCTGATCTGTCTTTTAAAAATGTGGCCATCAGATCGTCTATTTTACCTGGGCACCGCTTCTATTCTTAACCTTAACCTTGCATTTAACCTTGGGCCTTCTTTTCCTTATAGTCGCTGAATCTCCTGGCACTTTATTTAACCCTAGCTTATTTTGGTGATTACATGACAAACCTTTATCCCACCTTGATAGTCACCGAGTCGCTTGAAGTCTTTAGAATATTCCTTGCAGTTGAGTGATTGCCCAACTGAAGAGAAATTTGATAGTCGCTAGATGGAAAAGAATATTCCCCCTTAATTAGGTGATCACCCTACTGAACCCACAAACCTGGGCCCATCCTGCCACTTGTCATGATATTATTGCTTGACTTAGAGACACCTTGAATTATCTGGCATAGGACCCACTCTACTTTCCTTCATGGCCTGATACCCAATCGACGGCTGTCGCATGATCTCATGGGCTCAGAAGATTCCTTTAGATCATGCACCAGCCGTAGATCTCATTTCACTACCACCTCACTTGAAATAATCAGGCCCATGTCAGATGCCAACTATATTACCCAACAACCAATAAGAATTTAGCATGTCATACGGACCCACAACAACATCAGCCTGAAAACGTGGAAGATCGAATGGTCATCTCAGAATCGCAAAAGCTCAGAAGATTCCTTTAGATTATGAGACAACCATAGATCTTCATTGAGCTGGTGCTCCTGCAGATTCTCTGACAATGGTCCCACTGACAAATCCTTGTCACCACCCAGCTGGCCAATTAGAAATGAGCACATCACAACGAGATGACCCACCTGATAGAGCCCTGACAATAAAGCAAGATCAACGGTTGTTGTATGATCGCATGGGCTCAGAAGATTCCATGCGATCATAAGATAGCCATTAGATCTTAAGGAAAGACAACTCATAGGGCTCGCTCTGCCATGTGTCACATTTTCATTTGTCACTTCTTGCTCCTCAGAACTGAGACCACCAAACAAAACTTTAACTACTCGCCAGATCGTAGGATGCTAAGGACTTAACCACCAGGAATAGGAGATCTTGCGAACATAGTCGATCAGTCACCGAATGAAAAGGGAAAAAGCCTTTTGACTAGGAGATCTTGCCAACAAAGGGTAGTCACGGGATCAGGAGATATAAAAGAATATTCCACTGGGTCTTAGAGATCTTGTGACTAGCCTATCGAATATAAAGTGCACATGGGAAATAGAGACTTAAGTGGCCGAAAAAGGTAATGGCAAATTAGAATAGGCCATTGGGCTTTTAGGGTTTTTTGCCTCCAACGGTAACATTTTCAAATAAAAGGCTTTTAGACTAAGGAGTTAAATAATTTGTAGAGATCAGGGGAAAAGGCACAAGCCACAAAAATTCTAAGAGTGTTCAACAGGATTAAAATGCAGACCCTTGGATAGAGCCCAGCCTATAGCCGAATTTATATGGAACAGGAAAAATTGGGTAACAAGTAAAGGAGATGGTTTAGAAATAAATAGAAGGCTAATGGAAGGAGGTATGTAGGATTACTAATTAATAAGATCTCCTTTATGACTAAAATGTGTAGTATTAATATTTTGTATAGAGGTAACCGTGATAGTAAATATATATGTATAAATATTAGGCAATGATGTAGGCATGGGAATGGAATTCTCAACTTGATTTGTAGGATTAGAGTAATTAAGAACTTCAACACAACTTTTCAAGATAAGGATGTCAATAAAGAGAAGGGGAAATGTGACAATAGCCTTGGAGGTCATCAGTTAGCCCACCTAATAAAAAAAAATTCTAAGCGTAAAGATATTAACAAATAGGAGAAAATAAACTTGACACTATGACTAATGAAGAGTATGCCCCAAAAGATGAAATTGCTAGTGAAGACTCTGGGGATGAAGATTATATAACCAAGGAAGAAGACACTGAGGGATGTAGGAAGGACACTACTATTTTAAACAATGAGTTTGGATAAGGGGTGAAATTAATGCAACAAAGATCGGGGCCTCTCACCAAATTTGTAGAGGTTAAAGAAAACAAAAATGCCACTACTCAAGATTTCTCCCAGGATGATTGTACTTTCTATATTTTTAATCTTTAGTGGATGAATTATCATCATATATCTCCACATTTTCTCTTCTTTGTTGATCATTTGAATGCTATGTATTTTCTTATTTTTACAAATTATTTTAACTCTCTACACTTCTGAATTCTTCTTATTGTCTTCTAGTCTCTATATGTCTGTCTACTTATTAGTACTTGCCGATAGGCTAAGCAAGTACTATTGCAATGAGTTTTGGATTTCCTAGTTATCTAGTGATTAAAACAATGTCTCTAGACCAATAAAAAATTATTATATTTATTATTATATTATATATTTTATACTTTGCATAGTAAAAATGTTAAATTCTTAACTTTATCATATATAAAAATTATTTATTAAAAAAATGATTGGCTAAATCATTTGAAGTGTTATATATGAAATTTGTGGAATTCAATTCTGTTCTGCAAAATTTGTGCATTAAAAAATGTTTTGTTCTCCACATTTTTTTATTATTATAAGTTATAAAATTTTAGAAATTTATATCTAATAATTATATTTTTTATTTTTACAATTATGACTATTGAAATATTTTATTTTTTAAACTATTCTGAATAGTTTCTTTATTTTCATTTTTAATAACCCTACCCAGGCATGAGACCATAATAATTTTTTTATGTGAAAAATATAATTATTATTAATCAATATCTATTTTAATATAAATTATTTTACATATTTTTTTTATTATAGATTATAAAATTTTAGAAATTTATATTTAATCATTATATTTTTAATTTTTACAATTATGACTTGAAATAGGATTTTGAAATAAACTTATTAATTTAAAAATAAAATAAAATAAAATTTTGATATATTTAATTATTTAAATTATATAATAAAAATTTTAAAACTATTTTTATAGTAAGATTTCAATTCTTAAATTAAAAATATAATAAAAATTTACAAACTATATGACAAGAGTATTACAAATTATTTAATATATAATATTATACTTATTAATAATATTATTATATGATATAACACATTACATTATTAATTATTCAATATATAAAAATAAATTATTATTTTATTTTATTTTAAAAATTTCTTTTAAAGATAAATTATAATTATAAAATTAATTATGAAATTAAAGGCAAGTACTAACTACTACGTGGCACTTGTTTTCTCTAGTGTCTATCATTTTGACAGTAATGGCCTCTTAGATCTATTGGGCATCCCAAGATATCATAATGATATAGCTTCTCATGAACATGATTCTAGATATACATGCTTGTGCATTTGACATGCATGTGTACCATAGGAATGTTTATTGAGAGATTGTTTTGTTTTGGAATTCATATAACAATCTTGGTGAAATTTTTTTATAATGCTCACAAATGATGTTTGAGAGGAGTTTGAAATTTATTATCATTTTTCTTTACTTTGCATCAAGAGAATCTTTGTGAGATAATTTTTGTGGTGAGTTTTGTTTTAGTATTTTGCATGCATGTGTTTCTGTTATTTCTTTACTGTCATTTTAACAAAAGTTCTTCTTAAATTTAATACTATTATTGTGTTCCAAATAGGTGTTGATATTATTACATGTATGAGCACTGGAACATAGAGAAAGAGGTCTTATTGACAATGCATGACCTCCATCGATGCTTCGAAAGACTAATGAACTAGAAAACAAAATTTTATATATAAATGTTAAATCTTTACATATATTTCTCTATTGTGTTGTTTCTAGAAACTAATGAATATCTCTCAAAAAATTGTAGATTAAAATCAAGATCAAACAATAATAAAGAAGCTAACTTCAGAATTGAACCATCAAAATTTGCCCCAAAAAATTGTGCATTCATATTCTAGATGGGTTTTTTCATTGATGGATATTGTTGCTCATGATAAAAAATGAATAGTTGGAAAGATTGTTCATATTCTAATTAGAGAAATACATTTTAGAAAGATTGGAATTCACAATTTTAGAAAACATTGTTCAATATAGGCACAAGAAATAGAAAGATTTTTTTTAATAAAAATATAGTTTTTACTTTAGAAAAAAAATAAAATTTTAAGTTGAATGTTTTGTTGACAAAAGTTTAAATATAATTGTAGTTTTCATAAATTTTAAAATTATAAAACAAATAAAATTTAGTTTAATTTTAGAATTTGTAATGATGTGCATGAGAAAAAGGAAGAATAGAATTGAAATATTCTATTTTTGTGTAGAAATAAATAAATAAATAAATATATATATATATATATATATATATATATATATATATATATATATATATATATATTCCATTGTGTAGAAAAATATTAGAATAGTTTAATTTTAAAATTTGTAATGATTTGCATGTAAAAAATAAAAAATAGAATAGAAAGATTACATCATATCTAGATTTTAGTTTTAATATCTACATTTTAGTTTTAAATTTATTCTTAAATGAATTGTAGATACATTTTAAAAAATTTAAAAATAAATATAGTACTATGCATTTTAGTTAGTTAAATTGTACTAATACCTACATTATACATAATATAAGTTTAACTTTTTTCAAAAATATACTAATATTAATATAGTTTATATAGAAAATATAATAAAAAATTAGAATTTTTTCAATATCTTCATAATCATTTTTATTTATTTATTCAAATCATACATTTGATTAAAATGTCAATTCAACCTCTAAATCATAGCCATTACCACTATTTAGCTATTGATCTTAATTCATTTGTACTAGAATTAACCTTGTCCTTAATTATATAGTATATTGAAAAATTATCAATATATTGTAAAAAATTCAAAAATAATGTCCTAGAAAAGGAGAGTTATGAATTTAATCATGTAAATGATGCAAATTTCTTTGTTTCATATGTCAAAATCCATTTATATTTGTTCATAGTATAATATGGGATGAAAATGAATTTTATTGTTCATCTAAAGTTATGGTGGTAAAAATTTGACTTTAGCAAAGGGGAACATGTTATTCTCACTTCTTTATTCTATTTGTGTTAAAGCATATATGTTTTTATTTGTCAAAAATATTTTATTACATGGAGAACCATTAATTATAGTATGGTACTACCATTCTTACCAAATATGACCAATTCACTATCGATAGGTGTTTTCATATTATATATAAAAAAAATGTCAAGAGATATTCTTAATCAACCATGTTCTTAATTATACAATATGTTGAAAAATTATCAATATACTTTAAAAAAAATTCAAAAATAATATCCTAGAAAAAGAGATCTACAAATTTTAATTATGTAAATAATACAAATTTCTTAGTTTTATATGTCAGAAATCTATCTAGACATTTGTTCATATTATAGAATGGGATGAAAATGAATTTTCTTGTTCATCTTTAAAGTTTTTGATATTGAAAGCAACAAAAATCAAGGTGTTGTCCCTTAGTACAATTCCCAAAGGGCGATAGTCAACATATTCACAATGTCCACACATTGACAACAAAAGAACAAAAAACTAAACAATAATCATGGCTTCCACATATCAAAAGCCATCAAAAACCTGCTAGTTGCAATATCCAAAAATACTACAACTAACATAACTATACTATCACGAGTATAACTAGAATAATAAAAAGTTTTGAGTAAAGGCCATGTATGGCCATACCAACAAATGTATTTAAGAAAAAATAAAGGAGTATTAATAGAGTAGACTTAAACTAAGACTAGGCCTTCAAGGCCATTAATAGAAAGACAACAAAAATAAATAGAAACCAACACACTATGCCTCATTTCTTGTGCATTTCTTTGAAAGCATCATCCACATCCAGTTCTCTGTTAGGAACTTAAAAATTTCCTTAAAGTTGCCATCTTCAATGTCCTTATTGCCCATCATGTCCTTCTACAGTAAACAAAGAGTCGTGGCCAATGAATGTAGCACCTCGTGGAACCTATTATCCATGCCTTTGATTTCCTTTTCAATTTTCTCAATCTCTTCCTGCACATCCCCACATTTACCACTATCCCCATTAGTTGTAATTTTCTCCTTGTTCTTAACACTGGACATGGCTTTATTTTAGGTCTCCATATTATGTGTGAGGTCAATAGACTCATTTTTTAAGCTTTCTGAGATGTGGGAGGAAATTCAAAGCATAATTAGGTGTCACCTTTTAGGCTAACTTATCAGCACAACTAAATTTTAGTATTTCTAACCAAAAATAAATTTTGGTCAGACATATGGTCTAGCTAGAGTCATTCTAGCTAAGTTAGATAAGTGTTTTAACTTTTCCAATTGGAAATATCTATTAAATGCATGTTTTATACCACTTTGGGTCCAATTACCATAAAAATAAAATTATTTCAGAAAAGTGGTGTTTCAATAACTCCTAATCTTTTTAATGATATTTAAAAAAAACTAAAAAAAAAACCCTTTTGTAGAGATCAGAGTCAAGAATATCCTCATATAGATTTTATAGTGTTTTAATTAGACATAGTTTATTGTAATTAAAAAATATTGCAAGTAGGTATTTTAATAGTCAAGGAGATCTTGATTCGGAGAAAAAAAAAATAGTAAATCATATTAAATAAATTTGAAAAACATATGATGCACTAGAGGAGAGAGTCCTCTTCAAGAATATATATTTCTTTTTTTGATTGGGATAGATTTTTTATGAAAAATATGTTGCGAGATAAAAATTGTCAATTTCAGTGAGTTGGAATTTGAATTGTTATAAAAGAGAAAATATAGGTCACAAACCAATTTTTATTTCTTCATGCACTAGCTATAAATGTCATATATGACATATTTTGAAATTAGAGGAAAACATGTTTATTTACATATAATTCTTTGGTGGGAACTAGACCCCTAATTTTTTAGCAATTAAAAAATCATCTTTAAAAATTTAAAAAATATATCAATTCTTATTCAAAAGAATTATTAAAAATATTAATCATAAAATTCATCCATTTTATCACATTTAATTAGTTTACATCATCTTCAATTTCCAAACATAAATGTCATTTTTATACTATTGAAGTTGAATAGCTTTGATTTTGTTAGCCTTTTCCTTGTAAAAGGGTGACAGCTTATTGTGCTTTTACTAAGGAGCTACTGGTTGTAACAGAGTAGGCCTCTTTCTCTGGAATTTTCTCCTCAAGGCTCTTTCTTTCACTACCTTTGGAATCCTCCAACTTCAAATCTTCTTTTAGGTTTTTCCCCTTCCCAGAACGCTTGGTTGAAAGTCTACTGGAACGACAGGGGGTACTTGTCTCTTCTATGACTTCCACATCCAAGCTAATTTACTAAATATTAAATTTTTCTTTCTTTGGGGCTTTGGTCTTCAGATTCAGAGGAGGGTCATTTGTCTTCTTCTCATTTGGCATCTCCATAGTAATAAACCCCAAACCTTCCTTTGAGGGTAAAATATTTAATGAAAATTTTACAAACTTAGGCCCAGGGCTTAGATAATTTCTCTCAGTCATATCCTCCTTGTAATTCAATAGGTTGTTTCTTTCCTCAAAAAAATTTAATTAAGGTTGGATACATCCTAGAAACTTTTCTTGTCTTCTTCCAGTTCCACCCTTTTGTCAAAAGGCCAGTGGCTTGGGCAATAACCTCCTCATTAACCTCAAATGAGATAGCCCCCATGGTAACTTTTCTCTTAGCCCAGGAAAAGACAAATCCTCGACAAAGGCTTTCAACAAAGCCTATCATGCATTCGATAAACTAGGTAATCCCTCCTTCTTTTCAAATATGCCTAATAGTGAAATTGATTTTTTAGTCATCATATTTATCAAGATCCACACGAGCCCAATCCCTCCATGATATTAAAAGTCACATTCAAAGTGTTTATGGTTGAAAAAGAAACAATGTGAGCTTGGGGAGAAATGTTATAGAGTTGCAAAAACCCCAAATTAAACTCACTAGAGAAAAATGGCACATGAAACCTGATTAAATGATGGTGATAAGCTCTTATTGAATTTAGTGCCTCTATCCACATCTAACTCCACAAAGTTAGTTCCCTGCATGCACGTGTAGTCCTTCATCCAAAAGGGAATATGGTTGATATTAAGTTCAAACTGGGGATGTAGCCTAAATTTTTTTTTCAAGACAACCTTGAAATTATTAATGCAACCCCCATGGAAGTGTTCTTTCCCTATACTCATATCAAAAAATTGCCACTTAAACCCATCATGAATATGCATGAGGTGATGTGTACTATCTGAGTACATATCATGTGATGTAACCTTATAGACAATTAGAAATAGGTAAAAAATGAATAGTAATTTAGATTTAAACACCCACAATCTCTATAAGGCAAAGCCCAAAGACCCCAAAGAAGGGCCCAAAAAATCACTTGTTAAAAATTTCCATTAGGAACTAAAGAGGCTTTTTCCTTCCCTAAAAGGGGCTTTATGGTGTCAGGTAGATAATGAGTCATTCTCTAGAAATGTAGACCCACTCACTCAAAAACAATAGCAACAATGAAATCAACTATGATATTGTCATCTCTGAAAGTATGTTGAATGGAGAATTCATCAAACCCTACTAAGAGAGATCTTATATATCCTATAGGATTTCCTTCACTTTCTAGCCTATCATTGTTACACCTCTAGTTTCTTCTAAAATTACCTTAGAGTCACCTTCAATTTCTAAGGATTTAATAATGCCAATTGACAGAGCTATCTTTAGGCCCCAAAATAAGGTCATCCCTTCTTCTTGATTATTAATATAACATCTCAAGATTCTAGTATAAGAAGCTACAAGGTTTACCTTTTGATCCCTAATCACACCTCCTCTAATAGACAAGCCCAATCTAGTTGCACCATCAAAATTTAGTTTGAATTAAGGTGGGTGAGGAGCTTTCCAAACTACATTTTTTATAGAAAGTTTCTTTGAGTTATCAAACTTGTAAAAAGCCTCCGGAAGCTTCCAAAAATTTGTAAGCTTATAATCCATCCAAAAGGAGGACCACTAGGGATTTTCCAATTACTTACAATAACATTTTCCAACAAGAGTTTGTTGAGGATTGAAAGCACATTGTCAACATTGTTTTTAATGTCCTTGAAAATCATGTTATTCCTCTCTTTCCACATGCACCAACAAACATGTGGAGGTATTTTCCCTCAAGAGCTGCTTGATGAGGGGATGATTTGATAGGAATTTCCAATTAAGAACAAATATATGAATATTCTTTTAAAAACCCCATCAGAGACTAAACTTATGTAGGATGTTACATGTAATATCTATGAGGAAAATTGATAGTGAATAAAAATATGTTGGAATCTCTCTCCTTCCATCTTAAAAAAGACACATCTTTTAGGAAGCTGGAACCCTCTTTTAACCAAATTACCTTGAGTTAGGATTTTTCCATGCATAGAAGACCACCAAAAGAAATTAATTTTAGGAATGAGTTGCAAGTTTTAAATCTTCTTCCAGCAATCAAGGTCACCATTGTGCTTGATCAACATATTATAAGTAGACTTAATAGAGAAGACCCCTGCTAGATTCTTTTCCCAAATAAATTTATCTTCTCTAGGGAAGAAAGGAAGCTTCACTTCCATCATCTAGGGCTGCAGTTCATCAACTTTGGGAAGAAGGTCAAGCCTATCTCTAATACTTTGTTCCAAGGTTTTCCATTTACCTCTAGGTGTGATATAATCAACAATATAAGTCCCTGTGTAAGTCTTTATTCTTCTCATTAAGTGACTAAAAGGGCCACCAACAAGGGCTTTATCCCCTACCCAACAGTCTTCCAAAAATTTAATTGTTCTCCCATTACCTATTTACCACGTTAAGCCTTACCTAATGAGAGATATTCTTTTGAGGATGTTATTCCATATTTTTGATCCAACAAGTAAATCATGTGAGTCAAGGATTCTATGAAAACTTCCATTATTCAAGTATTTCACCATCGTAATTTTACATCAATCCACTTAAATAACAACCAAATTACACCCAACCTTAGCAATTAAAGATTTTTTTAGGTTTGTCAACTTCCTAATCTCAAGGCCTCCCATGAATTTTGGTTTACAAAGAGTGTCCCAATTAACAAGAATCATTTTGTTTTTTTCTTCAACACCAGTCCAAAGGAAAGTTTGTTGGATTATCTCTAATTTCTCAGCCATAACCCACAAGTTTTTAAAGAGGGATAGGAAGTAAATCAGGTTTCCTTATAGGAAGGTTGAGAGTAGTTGGAATTTTCCTACACTACTCAAGATTTTACCTTTCCATCAGGATAATTTTCTGTAAATTCTCTCTAGAATAGTATTCCAAAAGGTGGAAGTGACCTCTTTAGTAGTGAGAGGCAGGCCTAGATAAGTAGCAGGAAGAATAGCACATTGATAGCCAAGCATATTTGTGATATTAGCCTATAGGCCCAACTTAGTATTAAAAAAATATAGGCTACTTTTTCTATAATTGATGCACTAACCTAAAGCTCTAGCATAATCCCAAAGATGGAATTTTCATTCCTTAGCTTTAGTTACTAAGGATTTACCAAAAATGAAAGTATCATTGACAAACTGCAACAAAATTGAAGGGAGGAGCATGGTAGCATCTTGTACTCCCTGAATTCTACTGACCCGAGCTCTATATTAAGAAATTTTATGCAAAGGACTTTAACAACCATAATAAAAAGGTAGGGTGAAGTTTTGAAGTTCCCCCAAGGAACCCCATTAACCAAAATCGAATATTGAACTATCTCTATAAATTCCTGGATAATCCCAATCAATTTTTCACTAAAGCCAAGTTTAAAAAATACATAGGTAAGGAAGTGCATTTAACTTTAGCATAAGCCTTAGAAATGTCTAATTTAAAGGTCATACCTAGGATCCAAATTTTGTCCATAGAGTGGATGATCTCATGGGTGGAAATGGTAGCATCCCGTATTTGTTGTCTTGGGATAAATCCTTTCTAAGAAGGACTAATAATTTTTTCCAGAAGGGGTTTTAGTTGTTTGACTAGCACCTTAGAATTTTTTTTATAGATGCACAAGCTTATAGGCCTAAAAACTACCATGCACTTTGGGTCCTAAAATTTAGGGAATAGCACAATATAAGTATATTATTTAACTTCTTTAGCAACTTACCAGTCTTGAGAAACTTTCTTGTAGCCATTGTCACATCAAAGCTGACAATGTCCCAGAATTCTTGGAAGAAGGCAAGGGAAACCCATCAAGCCCTGGGGGCTTGTACGCACCCATAGAAACAAATACCACTTTGACTTCCTCTTCTATAGTAGGGGCACAGAGTTTCTTATTGTCATCCTCCCCTATGGTTATTGGGAGGTGGTTAAGGAGTCTATCTTGCACTTCCTCAATCTAATTTCCCTCATTGTGTTGGCATAATGGTCAGTGCTCCCCTCAGGATTTGTGACATGGCTTAAGTGCCTCATGTGTCTTCTATAAGTCTAGTGGTTGTATCGGGCATTAATAGGTCAATCTTTTGGTGCAACGACAACCACTACTTGTAACATGTGGTATCAGAGCTTGGTCGCAGGTTTGAATCCCCTCGGGTAATGCTGAGGGGGATATTGTTGGCATAATGGTCAGTGCTCCCCTCAGGATTTGTGACATGGCTTAACCACCTCATGTGTCTTCTATAAGTCTAGTGGTTGTATCGGGCATTAATAGGTCAATCTTTTGGTGCAACGACAACCACTACTTGTAACACATTGTCTGCATACAACTGAATGAAAAATTAGGAGGCAAGCTCGCTAATTTTACCAGCATTAGTAATCTCCTAGATTTTTTCATCCATCGAACACTTATAGTGTTCCTCTTTTTGTGTTTATTGGTCATTTTGTGAAAAAAACTAAGTTCTAGTCACCTTCCTCCATCCATTGTATTCTTCACCTTTTCCAAAATATTTCTTCCTTTCTGAGATTGACCTTCCATTTTATTCTCCAACCTTCTTCGTCCAGGTGAAGGGATTGATATAAGTTACTAGTAGCAATCAAATTATGAATGTAGTCAAGTTTGGAGCCAATTTCCTTCTTTTGCTTGAAGATGTCCCCAAAAGTAGTCTTATTCCATCCTCTAAATTTTCTTCTAATGAGGTCAAGTCTTTGTGAAATCCTATACATAGCAAAGCCTTGGACAGGGGTAGTCCACCACCTCTAGAAACAATCTTTAAAATCTAGATGGGAGGTCCACATGATTTCATATCTAAAAGGAAGGGCACCAGAATAGGGTTTATCCACCCATTATAGGAGAATGGGATGATGATTAGAGATAGTTCTGGGGAGGGTCTTGAGAGAAGAAATGCACCCTAGGTCCCATTTGGAGGAAACCTAAATTTTATCTAATGTAACCTGAATCAAATGGATACCTTTGAACTATTATTAGACCAACTAAAATGATTATCTTGTAGTCCTAGATCAAAGAAGCTAGTCTTATTGATGAATTCTAAAAGATCATTATACTATCATTATAATCCATTAGACCTCCCATTTTTTATGATGGGAATAGGGAAGAATTGAAGTCTTCCATCACCATATAAAGAGCCTCCTAGTCTTCAAGAATGATGGAAGAGATCCCCCTCCCCACCCACACAAGTGTCATGCCAACCTAGGTGTTAGGAGCATAAACATTAAAAATGTGTCTAGTATAATTGCTAAGTCTGAAAGTCACCGCAAGGTAATTGTGCGAAAAAACATAGGCCTCATCATTCATCTTGTTAAGATTCCACATGATTGTCACACCTTCAAAGGCACCATCAGCTTCACTTTAATAAAAAGAGGAACTCATCCATACAGTACCAACCACTTTAGAAAAATTTGGATAAGACATCTTAACATCTTGAAGTAACATAACATCAATTTTAAAATCCATGATATATTGTTTGAGAGCAACTATTTTTTGGGACTATTCAGTGCCCTCATGTTCCATGATAGGAACTTCATTTCTTACTTTGTTGCTTCACATCTAAAGTCAATTTTCTCCCATTAGCATTTTTTCTGGCCATAGCCTTGTGTCTTAGCACCCTTTTAGAAGGTTTTCCCACCTTACTTTATGTCCCCACATCAGTTTTTTTTGTTCTAGTTTTCTTTTTTTGGAGCTGCCAGTCATCCTTGTTTGTGATGTCCAAGGATATGGCAGAGGAGGTTGGCTAATCTAGGGTAAGAATCACCAATTTGGTGACCTCACAAGAGAAATCATCTGTATCAGAAGGTAAATGGGAGGCTATGGTGGTAAAAGTTGACATTAGCAAAGGGGAACACGATATTTGCACTTTTTTTTCCCATTGGGTGTTAAAGTGTATCTATTTTTAGTTGTCTAGAATATATTATTACATAGAGAGTCATTAACTAAAGAATGGTATTACCAGTCTTATCAAATATGATTCCTTCACTATAGATAATTGTTTTCATATTTCATATTTTATTTTTGTGAATAGTAATATTTTTAAATATATTTTAATATCTCTCAACTTTTTCTTCATAATTTTATTTATAAAATATAAGTATGTCAATAATAGTTTTTTTTTTTTAATAAATAAATGAAAAAAACCCTCACCCATAAAAACCAATCCAAAATACATCCATAAAATTTTAAAATCTATAATTAAAAGTAAAAAGTACTTCCCATAAATCCTCCAAAATTTAACATACTTCAGCGGGAAGAATCCCTTCAAGACTGAATTCTTCCCAACAACTCCTTAGCATCCATAGACACAATCCAAACAATTTTTAAAATTCATTTAAAGGATTTATGAAGTAGAATTTCTGAATCCTCAACTAAGACTCAATTTTCTCCATTAATAGAGAAGTGGATGCTTCTCCCACTCAGTTGGAACAAATTACGTTCTGTCAGCATCAACTAAGACGTTCTATCAACATTGCTGGTTTTTTCTTCCTCAGATGTGAACAAATCTATTTCATCAATTAAATTATATTCATACTTGGATCACAAAATCGATCCATCAATTCACTAAAATCTTCTTCTGCACATTGAAATCGAAGACCCTTTGTGCAACTGACATTTTTGAGCGATCACCCATAAAAACCAATCGAAAATTCCTATTAAAACCCTCACCCATAAAAACCAATCGAAAATGCATCCATAAAAATTTAAAATCTATAATTAAAAGTAAACAGAAATCCAACAAAATTTAGCATACTTTAGGGCGAAGAATCCCTTCAAGACTGAGCATCATAAACACAATCCAAATAGTTTTTAAAATTCTTTTAGAGGATTCATAAGTAGAATTTCTCATATTTCTCAATCCTCAACTAAGACTCAATTGGAACAAATCACGTTCTATCAGCATCAACTAAGACGTTCTATCAACATTGCTGGTTTTTTCTTCCTCAGATGTGAACAACTCTATTTCATCAATTAAATTATATTCATACTTGGATCACACAACCGATCCATCAATTCACTAAAATCTTCTTCTGCACATTGAAATCTAAAACCCTTTGTGCAACTGACATTTTTGAGCGATCAATTATTGAAGAGATAACACATACCATAATTAACTACCAATTGGCCTATGGAAAAGAGATCAAGTTTAGCTTCTTGGGGCTCGACATTTACAGAGCTAAAACTTGTTTAAATATGACCCACATAAACATTCTTACAATTGACATCACACAGCATGCATATTATTTTCCCACAGTCAAGGAATGAAAAAAACTAAATAAAAATGGTGCTTCAAAGGGTGTCATAAATGGTTATATTTTTCAGAGACAATACTAGAATTGATATAAACGGTTATGGAGACAACCTTGGAAGGGAACGAAGAGTTCAACAAGTTTATTGACATGGTTTGGAGATAACCATTAAGGGTGTAAACCTTGAACTTAATATGATCCAATGTCAATAATGTAGCTACACAAGTTGGAAAGTTGGGATATGAAGGCTTAGATCATGGCAAATTTAATCATATATTTGAGAGAAGTTCTATAATGAATATGAATTTAGCATATACATATCATTTAGTTCATTTAATTTTTTTTATGAGAGTAAACTAATCTATAGTAGAACATTTAATGGTGGTTAGGATTTAGGAGGTCTAATGTCAATGTGATTGGATGCATAGGTGATGGAAGGTCTTATTTATTTACAATGGGTCGAGACTCAAAAATACGCACATTTATCCATTTAAGTGTGATTTGATTCTATAATTTAAGTCTAATAATCTATTGTGCTACTTGAAATTATTTTATACCAAATATACTTTGTGAAAAACAAGGTGGTGTATAGGTGGTTGCTTGAAGAGGAAAACAATTTGAAATATTAGTTCTAAGTCAACATAAGATTGAGGAAAATCCATGTAAAGTATTGCATGAGAAATCATTTGAATTATAAGATCTATTATTGAATTTAGATTTTGGGAAGCCACCCGTAACAACCTCACAATTTAGTTAAATCAAGCTCTAAATGTCTTATCTTAATAGAAGTAGGCCATTAATAAGGAAAATGAGGAGATGGCCATAAGTATTGGTGTCAATGGGATGAATTTCAAGTATTGATAGAGGCCTAAACCCTCTATTCTTTTTATCATAAAAAGTCTCTAGCAAACCATTGAAGGAGTGAAAAGTACTTAAGGACAAGAAAGGAAACTATTCTAGGGATCTTAATAAAGGAAAATTTGCTACTCATGTAAATCAACATCCTAGTTGGAAAAATGATGGAATAATAAGTTGTAGCTCAAGGAATTTTGAGGTAAATCAACTATTGCAATTATAAATGGAAAGTCTAAATGAAGGACTATCCAATCATACAACCTTACGAGAAAAACTCGTCAAATGTGCACAACAAAAAATAACCATATTTAATAATAATATGAGGATTAATTAAAATCAATATATTATTGCTTCAAACTTTGAGTTACATCAATAGTTTTTGTCACTTGGGCTTACAATCAAAATAAACCCTAGTCTCAATATTAATCAAGCACTAAACATGTGTGTGGATTAACATGCTAAGTTTCACAAGTGGATATTTCTATCATAGTTATTCTTTACATTAGTATACACTACTTGGTTCTAGGATCTCTTGATGTCTTGCACTATATATACTCAAATGAATGTTGTCTCCTCTTATAATGAATAGTTGATATAGAAAGGTTGATTCAACATCAAATGAAAATAATTTTTTTCCAAAACTATAGCCCTAAACATGAAAAGTTATCATGGGACTAATAAAGTCTCTCAACTAATTATCCCTTAGTATTATGTATTAAGTCAACATGTCTCATAGACCCCATTAAGCTAATTTGGAATGTCACTTCACATGGATGGAATAAACATGGAATACAAATTGAGTACATAGAGATATTCTAAATGTTTCAAATGATGATGCTTTAATCAAAATATCATGATAATTTGAAAGAAAATACACTACAACATATGTGTTCTAATTTTTATTTGTATGTTCAATTGATTATTATTATTAGATACTCTAGCTAGGGAAAAAATAATTATAAAATACCTAAGAAATATAGTATATAAAAATACGAAAGGAATTATATTTGGTTGATGCATGATTTCTTATAGGTCTATAATCCCTTGCATGAAACAACTTGCATCAGTGATTTTTAAGATAAAATATCATAAATTAAGGGATAAGAGATAGAATCAATCTTTATGCTAGCAAATCAACTATGGCATATTGTCATGAACCATAATTGACATACAAATATAACTTAATGTGTATTATGTTCAATTATTGTTAATCAATAATTAAATCTTTAATTTGTTAGGAATAACAATAATTAAATATTGATTAATACTATATTGATTAATCAACATTATTAATCAATAGTTTAATTAGATTATAATATATTACTTAAAATATACACACACATATATATAGATAATTAATATTACCAAATTAATATAAATTATATTGATCAATCTATAAAACAATATTAATCAATCAATATGTACCAAACTAAAGCCATAACTAATATATTATATATAATGTGGTTCACTCAAAATTAAAAATATATATATCTCATTTTGGATTCAATATATAGTTCATTTTTCAATTTTCATATAGACAATAGATCAATGTAATCTAATATTTCAAACAAATATATAAATAACATATATAAATTCTTATAATAATAAACATATAAATAACGTAAGTAATAATCAAAGATCACTAGTAAATAATGATATTAATAAATAGATACTCATTAATTATATTAGTAACAAATGAAAGATAATATACTGGAAGAATGTGTGTGAGACTTAAGGGAATAAGTGAAGAGATTAATTATAAAGAAACATAATAAAGAAAATAATAAATTACCATAGTGTTAAGGGATACAATTATTAGTCATATAGTGGTGACTTTTGGGAGATGTAAATATAAAATGATTCCCAACACTTTAGGAAAAGGGAGATAGGAGAAAATGAAGGAGGAGATATATGATAAAATGAAGGAGTAAATATAGGAGAGAATGAAGGAGGAAATGTGGGAGAATATTAAAAGAAAATTAATTAAGAAATGCACTTGAGAATAAAATGAAAAAAAAATGGGATAAGAAAAGATAGACAATGTGGAAATCAAAAGGGTAAAAGAATTTTAAGAATTTTTATTATTTAAAGGTATGCATACTTTTCTTGTTATTTTAAGTTATTAACATTTATTTTTTATAAATTGCATATATAATGGACAACTATATATATGAAATGATCTTGGTCATATATGACATGATGAATTATGAAATACATTATTATGAAATAAATTTATATTATATTGTTAAACAAAAATAAACTTAAATATATTGGTAAATATATATTTGATAAGAGATATGGACATATACGATTCATATATAATTGATAAATAATTGATAAGTAATCATAACAATAAAAATTAATTAATAAGTAATTATAATAATGAGAAATGTCCTAAGTAATTAAGGTGTATATATTTTGTAAAGAAAAGGAATTAGAATGTTTAAAGTATATATCCCCTTATTCTCTCATTATAGTCCTGGGAGTTGATAGATGGCATTGTGTAAGGAAAGGCAGATTAAATCTAGAGGATGTACTGGTGTCAAGCACCTTAAATGTATTATGAACTTGGATGCTTATACATAAGCATTACATCTAACATATATATTTGTGATATAAAGATGATAATATATTATAAGTTAAATCCTTTAATCACTCATTAACACAACCTAGTGGATAGGTAGTTAGTGAAGGGAAAGGAGTAATTCGGTCATGTTGAGGCAAAGATTCCCAAAATGGGCTATGTTCATGAGGGAGCCTCAAGTAGATTGTTTCCATACTTGAGAACAGTAATTCTACCATCTGCCTTAGGGTTAGTGATTAGGAGAGGATTAAGGAATTGAAGCTTAAGTATGTATTATTTTTAAATATGATGACATATGCTAACTATTGAGAATTGACAATTCTCTTAGCTTTAAACATTACAGATTACCCTTCCTAATTATGATTCAAACCCTACATTAAGAACATTAGAAAAAATTAAGACCCTATTATGGGTCATTACAAGTGGTATCAGAGCATAATCCTTCCATCCCATGAGATAAATTGAGACCTGAACAAATTTATTAAGTTGAGGTTCATATATAATATTTACCACCAAGTCCTTTGATAAGTGTGATTATCTACTTGTGTCTAAGACTTATAGTGAATAGGGAGTTTGTAAAGGGAGAGAGGAGTAATCCGGTCACATTGAGACAAAGATTCCCAAAATGGTCTTGGTTCATGAGGGAGCCTCTTGTAGAGTGTTTCCATACTTGAGAACAATAATTCTACCATTCACTGTAGGAATTAGTTAGGGAGATGAATAATCATATCAAAGGGATAAGTGGTAAATATTATGTTGTTTTCTTGTCCTTCATATTGAACCATAATGCATTATGTGTATACTTCATGTATGCTTTGTGTCTTCATGCATCAATATGTATGCTTTGTGTCCTCGTGCATTAATATGTATGCTTTGTGTCCTCATGCATTAGTGTCTATGATTCGTGTATGCTTCGTATCTTCATATATTCATGCATATGTTTTCCAAGTGTATACTTTATTTAGTTTATCTAGAAATATTTTTTAGTTCAATTATCAACCTCTATTGTTAAATAATAAGTAGAAAATATATTGTTGCTTGAGGACAAGTAAATTTAGGAGGGGTCATCTGTCATGATCCATAATTGACATACAAATATAACTTAATGTGTATTATGTTCAATTATTGTTAATCAATAATTAAATCTTTAATTATGTTAGGAATAACAATATTTAAATATTAATTAATACTATATTGATTAATCAACATTATTAATCAATAGTTTAATTAGATTATAATATATTACTTAAAATATACACACATATATATAGATAATTAATATTATCGAATTAATATAAATCATATTGATCAATCTATAAAACAATATTAATCAATCAATATGTACCAAACTAAAGCCATAACTGGTATATTATATATAATGTGGTTCACTCAAAATTAAAAATATATATCTCATTTTGGATTCAATATATAGTTCATTTTTCAATTTTCATATAGACAATAGATCAGTGTAATCTAATATTTCAAACAAATATATAAATTATTATAATAATAAACATATAAATAACGTTACTAATAATCAAAGATCACTAGTAAATAATGATATTAATAAATAGATATTCATTAATTATATTAGTAACAAATGAAAGATAGTATAGTGGAAGAATATGTGTGTGACTTAAGGGAACAAGGCTGCAGAGCAGCGAAGTTCCTGCCAAAACGGTGGCTAGATGTTTAAGCTTTGCAAAAATAAATTTTAATGAAATAGTTTGAATGCTTAAAATAACAATAAATTATAATATATGCAAATAGTTCAAACATATAGAAATATGAATAAGTTTTAAATAGGTCATTGCTATCTATATAGTTAGATATATTAAATATATAATTTAACTTAATAAATATTAATTTAAATATATCTAATAAAATAAATAACATTTTAGATAATCCAAATTTCATATATAAAGAAATTTTAGAATATGTGACATACATACATATATTTTTATTTACTTTGTCACATATTCTAAAATTTCCTTATATATGAAATTTGGATTAACTAAAATATTATTTATTTTATTAGATATATTTTAATTAGTATTTATGAAGTTAAATTATATATTTAACACATTTAACTACATAGATAGTAAATACTATAATTTATTGTTATTTTAAGTTAATAAATGTAATATCCAATGTTACAATATAATATTTTAATTATAATAATAATAATAGAAAAATAATAATAATTTTTGAATGTAATAATAATATAAAAAATTAATAATACTATAATATAATATATAATTACTATGTGTTTATTATAATAAAGATAATATATGATAAATATAATAATAATATATAGTGTCACAACCTATTTTTGCAGTCAAAATTAATTTCCTTAAGTTTAGGAAATAGTCACGCCCGATTTGAGGGAGGAAGAGGCAGTTAAGTAGAGTGGAGAATTAAAAGAACTTCACCTCTCCCTCTAATTTATGAAAAACTTTAAGAACCGTGAGTGTTCATTAAATAAGGGATCTTTTTTCTTAAAACTACCTCGTGCATGCAGGGAAGAGGAAAGAGGAAAACCAATACTTCAAAAAAAAAAATGACCTGTGATCCACACTTTGTTTTTTGGTTGGAACTACCTTATGAAACTCTCTACATTTCCCATAGAAATCCATTCGATAAATTGTGTTGTAGTGTTCACGTGAGGAGACGACGTGTCAGCTGGAGGCAGAGGGACGCCCAAGAAATTACAGAGAGGAGACTGGAACAGAAGGGAAGTTGCAGGTCTGAGGAAAATTCAAAGCCAATCTGTCATTATTTATCCAAGTTTTTATCCTTGTTTCAATGGTTTGTGAGAAGGAATATTTTATCCCTTATTGGCTATGAATAGTATTAGGAAACTAATTTTTGTTCCAAGTTCATTGTATGTGTTATGCAGCCCGAATATGTGTTAAATAGGCTAGCGTTCAGTCTAGGATTGGCAAAGTTGGTAACTTTTGACATTGTGTTCATCGGAGTCAAGGTTAGATTTCTGAGATCCCAGTCACACAGACTATTCCCACTGTTTACCCTTCAGTACATATTCATTGTTCTAGGATGGTTTGTTATATCCTATAGATGCTTCATTAATCTAGTATAGTTTGTTTAACTCAGAGCCAGAGCCAAAGCCTATTTCATTTTCATACAAACTTAGGTATGCAATTGGTACTCAATGTTTAGGCTCACTATCTCTATTCCGGTCCATGATTCCAATTTTTTTTTAATTTAGAAATGAAGCTACTGAAAGAAAATGATGACAATAATCTATTTAGTGGATGCGTACTATTGCGACCTTTATTACTCTTGTTATGTTTGTTGTGTTTAGCGGTGTCCTTAGTATTTCTACCATTGTTATGTTTGTTGTGCTTAGTAGCGTACATTGTATACTTAACAGTAGTAGTCATAATGGAAGCGATGTCCCTTGTGTGTGTAATTCCATTGCTGGTGACTGGGGAATCTGAGCTTCTTTTAAGAGCAACTTTAGAATGGGTACACTTCCTGAGTGATAAAGCAGAGAATTTATGGTTAGAAAATAAAAGCGCTTTCAATCATATGAAGAAATACATTGAAAGTTTATCTTTAGGAAATTGTTTGTTTTGTCAATGCATGATTGAGTGAAAGCCAGTTATGCACAGGTTGTATGAGCTTAGAAAAAAAATTCACTATATAACATGATAGGCCTGCAAAGTTATCGGTAGGTTTAGTGTCTAATATTGACTATATTAAAGATTATATAGTCTTTTAAATCTACTTCCCCTATTTTGTATTGAACTCAAGTTTAATTTTGAATTGTTTTGGAAAATAATGAATTCCCTATTTGTGGTAATATTAAATCCACCTAGATACAGAACTTGGTTGGGATTGATTGAATTGGTTTAAAATCAAACTTTACTTGATTCTCTGATGTAATTTTTCTCTGTTCAATCATATAATTGTTTATGTAAAATTGTTTATGTAAAAGTAGAAAAAGAAAACCATCACACTTAGCATTATAAATCTCAAACTTGTATATTTCTTTTGATTGATTTAGTTGAATGATGATTCAAGTATGGTAGTGTATATGCTATTTAACTATTAGTGAGAAATGTAGTTGATCAATTGATTTTATTATTTTAAATTAAAGGAAAGGATTTTGTGCTAGATATACTGAGAGACTAAGGAAGCTCAAACACTATATGTGTGTTTGAATTAAAAATATGATTATGAAAGTGGAACTAATGTGTAATTTATTTTTAACCTTAAAGAACTTTGCATAGGGGTTTGGAATAAAAGTAACTTTATTCTATGAACATTTAGATGATGCTAGAAGAGTATAGAGTAAACCGTACATTTTTCATGCAAAATATTTCATTAATTATGTGTGACAAGAGTAGGAGAAGTGTTCATGTGTATTGTGAAAGATATCATGATGTATTGGGATGACATTAACAAGCTTATTAAGAAGATGTTTGCGATTTCATAATAAATCTTGACTACAACAAGAAGAGTATGAATATGTTATCATTACTATGCTTTCATATGTTAGAGATGGAATCAGTTTCTATGAATTTGAATCAATAGAAAGAATTGTTCAATATAATGTATATTAAGAGTCTTGTGTACCCTTATGTCTTATGTGTGAGTTCATAATGTGAATGCATATTGGTAAACTAATTGATTCAAAGAGAGTTCAAATTTATGACATGATTCATTATATTAGTGTTGAGAACAGACCTTGTGTTGCACCAATTCCATTACTCCTTTAGTTTTACCTTGTTAGACTACTTCTAGCTAGGCTAGGTAGCCTTCATGTTAGGAAGGATTCCAGAGAAGCGTTAATGCTTTGTGGTAGGGTGGAAATGCACTCCCACAATATTCTCACCCTAGCTGACTTTTGAGAATAGGTTTTTGAAGATTCTTTCAGGAAGAACTTTCCTTTATAGTGCTATATGCTTCTTTGTATTCGACATGGTGACATTTGGTAATTTTGTTGTTTACTTTTGTCATTAATATGAAAGTATATATTTTGATGTAATCATTATCTTTTAATGATGTGATTCGACAATTGGTCAAAAATTCTTGAGTTGTTATCCTGACTTGATTGTTTGTATTTGCTTGTACTTTATGGGAAATATCTTATTGTGACTCCATTTCTATGGTCAACAGATAGTCGACATTAATCTTAGCATTGAACTTAGGTATGTTTTATGTTTTTGAAAGTTATGATAGAAATTATACTTCTTTTATTCCTATATCACTATCGACAATTTCTTTGTATCTAGTTGGCTTGTGTATTTGTCCTTTGACTTGTTGACCAACTCCCTTATATTGCAAATTTTACTGATGTGGCTTTTTGTGTCAAAGTTTTAGTCTTTACATATAGTTAAAAACTAATACAAGATGATATAAAAATTACATTAACTAAAATATAATACTATCATAATGATAATATTGTAATAATAATATCTATATATATATATATGTGTGTGTGTGTGTGTGTTTCTAAATATATTTTTAGAAATCAATATTAGATGATATAAAAATAAAATTAATTAAAATATAGTACTATTATAATGATAATATAATAACAATTATAAAATATGTGTTTGAAATAAAATAATATTTCCAAACAAATATTTAAATAGTAATATCATCCCTAAATTAAAAAAAATCAATCACTACCAAAAAATAGTAATATTGTTTCCCATAGTAAAATACTTCATTCAAACTAATAATAATATTATTATTATGATCTAATAATATGATCAAAACATTGCAATGGGCAAACATATTTCCGAAAAGACCGTCCTTATCGCTCAATTTCTTTGACCCAATGAAATGAAAGATAAATAATTTTATAAATTGGAAAAGTTAAATATTGTCATTTTACTTTATCAAATATTAAAATTTGATATGACAAAAATAAATTATGAAATTTAATTGGCTAGAGTTAACTAGTTTAATCACTAGTTAAAAACAGATTGATGCCTATAGTTCTAGAGCTACGCAGGAACTCATTAGTGTAGAGATTAATTATGAAGCAATGATAATAAAGAAAAATAATAAATTACCATAATGTTAAGGAAGGAGGAGATATAGGATAAAATGAAGGACTAAATATAGGAGAGAATGAAGGAGGAAATGTAGGAGAGTATTAAAAGAAAAATAATTAAGAAATACACATGAGAATAAAATGAAAAAAAACATGGGATAATAAAAGATAGACCATGTGGAAATCAAAAGGGTAAAAGTTTTTTTTGTTTATGAATAGTATCTTCTCTATTAATTGAATATAAAAGTTACATATTCACAAAAAAAGGGGCCATACTTTCAGGATGGAGATTTGTTCACTCTTTGGAAAGATAGGAATGTTGTTATTTTTTCTCACATCTTTCTTGATATGAATGTTTCTCTATAACAAGGCTTGCATATGTAATAATGTTATGATGCAGATTCAGGTTCAAATAAAGTGGCTCTAGAGGTGGCTCACCTTCAGGAGTTGCTCAATCACTAGGGAAACGCTCCCTGCACTGTTGCCAGGGTTCCTCGTAATGCCATTTATGTTGAAGGTACCCCTCCAGAGGCCATCGTCATGGGTGTAGCTTCTCGACTCGCCGCTCCCACACCCCACAGTCATAGGCTCCCCATCACCACTCTCCTAGAGGTGGCAATAATGGTTGGCAGTGCTTCTCAGCTTCTCTACCTCGCCGTACTTCAGGGTGGTAAAAGAATGTTAAGAATTTCTATTATTTAAAGGTATACATACTTTTCTTGTTATTTTAAGTTATTAACATTTTTTTTTATAAATTGCATATATAATGGACAACTATATATATGAAATAATCTTGGTCATATATGACATGATGAATTGTGAAATATATTATTGTGAAATAAATCTATATTATATGGTTAAACAAAAATAAACTTAAATATATTGGTAAATATATTTAATAAGAGATATGGACATATACGATTCATAAATAATTGATAAATAATTGATAAGCAATCATAACAATAAAAATTAATTAATAAGTAATTATAATAATGAGAAATGTCCTAAGTAATTAAGGTGTATATATTTTGTAAAGAAAAGGAATTAGAATGTTTAAAGTATATATCCCCTTATTCTCTCATTATAGTCCTAGGAGTTGATAGATGGTGTTGTGTAAGGAAAGGCAGATTAAATCTAGAGGATGTACTGGTGTCAAGCACCTTAAATGTATTATGAACTTGGATGCTTATACATAAGCATTACATCTAACATATATTTGTGATATAAAGATGATAATATATTATAAGTTAATTCATTAATCACTCATTAACACAACCTAGTGGATAGGTAGTTAGTGAAGGGAAAGGAGTAATTTGGTCACTTTGAGGCAAAGATTCCCAAAATGGGCTATGTTCATGAGGGAGCCTCAAGTAGATTGTTTCCATACTTGAGAATAGTAATTCTACCATCTGCCTTAGGGTTAGTGATTAGGAGAGGATTAAGGAATTGAAGCTTAAGCATGTATTGTTTCTAAATATGATGACATATGATAACTATTGAGAATTGACATTCTCTTAGCTTTAAACATTACAAATTACCCTTCCTAAGTATGATTCAAACCCTAAATTAAGAACATTAGAAAAAATTAAGTAAGACCCTATTATGGGTCATTACACATACCCTCAACACATGAGTAGATTTGTAGAATCACCTTTATTATCCTTTTACCTTTAACAATTCCAAAACTAATAAATATGTACAACACACAATCCACTTTCATCAAACATCAATTCTTTTTCACTTTTCTACTTGTTTATATGCATCTCTTTCTACAACTTCATCATCTCTATTATAGTCTCTATTACTTCATCCATACCATATTGAACTTGAAATAAACCATCATCACCTAACTTCTTAATTGAATATCACAATTTGATACTAGATTAGCTAATATATTACCAACTATTTCACTTTCTTATATTACAAATTCATTCTACAACTTAAACTCATTCATTTGCTACTTATGAGCCTCACTTTACTCAAAATGCATTATCTTATTTTGTTCTAAATATTATTTATTTATTATGAAATCCTCTCATTGATTAAAACATTTTATTTACTTCCTTATTTTTCTTTTCTAATGTTATTTCTTGTAACCTACACTAATATCAACTATACCATTTTCCTCATACATTCCTTCATCTTTTAATTTCTTCCTACATTCCTTATTATTTCAAATCTTTTTTTATTAATTAATTTTAAGGTGGGCACATAGGATCTTTATGGGCCAAATAGTGATAATAGAAAAAAAAGAAAAAAGAAAAAATACATTTTGACTTCTACATTGTTTATTATTCCAACTTTTTTCTTTAATAGTTTTAGGGCGAATGTGATATCATAACGGGCCAATGGTGGCAATAGGGGGAATTTTCTATTAGAAACAAGGAAACATGCATCTGAGAGGAGAGGGTTGTGAATCAGTTGTGTCCAATAATTATAAACTTTTCCCAATACTCAACCTTTAAGAATTAGATCAAAATGATAAACATTAAAGCATTGAACCACAAAGCAAAAGAACACATACCACCATAATTTTTATGTGGAAACTTGGTTAAGGGAAAAACTACGGTGGAGATCAAAACCACAAGATGATGTACTAGCATAATAATCCTATTGAAGGTACAAAGGGTAATGTACTTATATTTAGGCTTATAGCCTAGAGCTCACTGCTCAAATACAACAGAGGGAAACAACCCTAAGATTACAAAAAGGGATACAACCCCAAATGGACTACAATCCAATGTGGACAATGATCAACTAATTTATGAGCTGACTGATAGAACCTTTGATATGCCAATACAACTCCAATTAAGTACAACAAATCTCTATCTTAATTATAGATTCCATGCATACCTCTTTGCACATCCACTTACATACATCTCTTGTCCATCACACATACAATTGATTACAACTTTAAATACATTACATCAACTTATCTTCACAAGGTTGGCTAAGGATATAATTACAAGATACTATATTAAATATAATACAAATATCAATGTGATCCAAGACATGTTGGAAAAGACATAGCTAGGACCCAAATCTCCATCCTTGAACACACTTCAAATCCACAAGTTACACCATGATCCTTTACAACATACTACATCACTAAGTCGACCAAGAACAAATAAGAATATCAACACATCATAGGAAAAACAATGAAATTTGATCATATAATCCAATGTGATCTAGCAACACAAATAGGACATGATCTAGAAATATTAGCAAGCAACGTGAAATGCCACATCAACAACATACACAACTATGTCTCAAAATTCATAATTGTCTCTGTATTATTAATCAAGAACACCAAACTTCAACCTCTTTCACTTAAGAATAATATATTTCCAGCATCCAAATCATGAACCATCCAAGTTGAGGACACAAATCCATGTCCTAAACTCACCACTAGGTTAGCAACTGAAAATATTGCATAGCTAATCCACACTAAACCAAAAATTGCAACATTGTCACTTTGTGAACAAATAGAAAAACTAGTCTGTAATATATCACTTGAAACTCACTCAGATCATAATGTGAATGCTTGTAAGTTGACATAGGCCAACTTCAAACATCTCTTTAGCCATCTGTAACTTTGTAACATCTGATCTGCAATACAGAAGAAATATTGATCCAAACTCTTCAGTCAACAAACTAGGAACATTGTTAGTGATAAAGAAATATGTTGACATCAATGACAAAACATCAATGTCAACACATGTATGCAATATATCTCAGAAATCTCCAACAATGTCCCCCTTTGGTATTGATGGAAAAATATGATGTGAAAATCCAATGCACAAAGAAGCCATATCAACAATATCCACAATATATCTCTCCCAAAAATTTAATCTATCTCCCTAAGTCTGAAACTTGTGTTCACATAGCTATCTCTCCCCATTTGACATCAATGCAAAGGCACATATATGCACTAAGTCATGGAGGCCAAAAACAACTAAACATCTCTCTCAAAATATGAACAACATGGCTCACATGACTAACTACTCCCCCTAAGTAGTAGCTAACAAATATCAATTCCATATTGATGATAATCTCTGTGAAAGCACTAGATTGATGAAAATCCATGCATCTCTAACTTTGATCGGGAGGGGATATCACCCCAAGCTTACCTCAAAGATACTCAAAGGTGTCCTTTGGAAAGGGCTTTGTGAAGATATCTACAATCTTCTCTTTAGTAGACAATATTCCAATCTGACTTCCTTTTCACTCACCTTGTCTTTCAAGAAATGATACTTCATAGATATATGCTTTTTTTTCTAATCCAATACAAGATTCTTTGAAATATTGATAGCACTTGAGTTATCATACTAAATAGTAATAGACTCGTCAATACTTAATCTAATATATTTTAACATTTGTTTTAGCCAAACAACTTGTGTACAGTTAACAACAAAAATAACAACATACTCAGTCTCAGTAGTAGCTAATTGTGATATACAACTTTTCTTTTTATTAGACCATTAGACTAATTCTTTTCTCAAGAAGAATGCTCCACCACTTGTACTTTTTCTATCATCCATATTACCTACCCAATTTGCATCAGTGAAATAACTTACTGTAAAATCATCATCCTTTCCATACCATAAACCATAGTCAATTATTCATTTTAAATATCTAAATATCCTCTTAACAACAAGAACATTTGATTCCTTCGGTTCTACTTGAAATCTCGCAACAATACAAATTTCATTTTTTATGTCAAGTCTAGTTTGTGTTAAGTATAGCAATCCATCGATCATTGATATGTACTTTGTTTGATTTTCATTAGGAGAATCATCACTTTGTCAAATTGCAAGAAATAACCATAGGAGTACCGACTAGTTTTGAATCATCCATACCAAATTTCTTCAACAACTCTCTGACATACTTAGACTATGATATGAAAATCCTTTTTCCAAATTGAGTAATTTTTAGACCAAGAAATAATTTCATCTCACCTATCATTGACATCTCAAATTCTTTTTTCATTTCATCGGTAAATTCCTTTCTCAACTTTTCATCACCACAAAAAATGATATCATCCACAAATACTTCAACAATCAAGACACTATCATGATCAATTTTGAAATATAAATTACTATCAGTGGTACCTTTATTAAATACAAGTCTCGACAAATATTTGTATAACCTTTCATACGAGGCTCTTGATGCTTGTTTCAATCCATACAATATTTTCCTCAATCAAAAAACCATGTCACCTTGATTAGTCAAAGGAAAGTCATCAGGTTGCTCAACAATGACTTCCTCTTCTAACTCTCCATTGAAGAATGTAGAATTAACAACCATCTAATATACCTTAAAATATTTATAAGTGGCATATGCAAGAAAAATCCTAATAGCTTCCATTCTAACAACAAGGGAAACAGTCTCCTCAAATTTAATACCTTCCATCTGTGAATATCCTTTGCAAATAAGTCTAGCTTTATTTATTACCACTTCACCATCTTCATTTAGTTTATTCTTGAATGTACCCACTTAGTTCTGATCACATTCTTATCTTTTAGTCTGGGAAGTAGAATCCATGTTTTGTTCTTTTCAATCTGTTCTAACGCTTCTTCCATTGCCTTAACCCAACATTCATCTTTGCATGCTTCATCAAAATCCTTAGGTTCAACTTTAGAAATCAAAACTGTTAGAGTAAAGTATTAATTATGTTAATTAATCTTTACTCCCTTCTTAAGATGTCAACTTCCTTTTGCTTTAGTTAAAAGCACTTGCATTAGTTGGTCTAAACTCATGCATTAGTCATGTAATAGTCAAACTGATTATTGCATGCACTAGACTTTGCCTTTCAAGGTTTTTGATCTCCTTTATAAGGATGATCCATTGTACATTATTATTCATTCAGTTATTTGAGGATATTTTCTTCTTCATCTTCTGAGTCAAACCCTTGCCCTCTTCTTCTCTTGACTTCTTGTGACAGGTTTTTGTATGCAAGTGATCTTCGGGTTTCTGTGGATTTGTGTTGCTCAAATCCTACATGGTATCAGAGCCTAATTTGCTACAGCTTGTTCGCGTTTGAAGGATTCAAGAGTTGAAATTCATCTATTTCAGATGAGGGCTTTTTTGGGGTTTTTATTGAATCTAGGGGGACCTATTTTTCTAGTCATCTTGGATTCAAACAAACCTCACAGTTGCGTTCAGAGCATCCAAGAACCCCAAGATCCATATAAAATTTATCCAATTTGGACACAGTTGGAATCTGTGAGAAATTTTTTTTTGCAATCGGTCTTGGCACGGATCCTGAGGTGATTAGTATTTTTTGAAGCACTTCTGGTCCAAACAGACCTCATAGTTGCGTCCAAAAGACCCGAGATAGTCAAAAAACATATAAAACTTGTCTGATTCCGACAAGTTGGCTTCTAAGGCAAAAAAATTTTGCCTACCAGGGTCGTACGGCCCTGGCATGCACTCTGAGGTAGAAGTAAGGCGATTTATCAAAAAATAAATAATTTTTTTTTTATTTTGGGCGGCTGCCAGGCGGCCACCCGCGTGCCTCCAAGCAACCACTGCTGGGCCTCTACCGCTCAGCGCTGGCTCTCCGTTGCAGTCCACAGGCTCTCCCAGCGCCACTGCCAACGCCGCCCAGTCCGCCGCCCCGTCGATGCCCCTGCCGCCACCCATGGCCCACCACCCGCCACTGACTGCGCCACCTTTTGGAGCCTCTGCCGGTCCCCGCCACCGCCGCTCCGCCGGCCTCCAATCCGCCGCCTAGCCCCTAGCGCCAGCCCCTGGTCACCCACGTGACCAAGGGCCCACATTTTTTAGCCCCTAGGCCCCCGCTAACGTCAGCATGATGTCAGCTCATGCAATTTTTTTATTTGCATGATTTTTTTTAAAAAAGGGCTCTGTTTTAGGGGTCATTGGGCATTTTTTTGCGATATCTCGAGCATACGGGATCATAATCGGGCGTGCGATATATCGTCGGAAAGCTGGTTCCGAGTCTGATCCAAATTTACTAGTATGGTTTTGTGGTTTTTCCATTTTGATGCTCTTTTTTTCTATCAAAGTCAGATGTTCTCTATGATCGTGGCATTTTCAGACCTCCTGCATTTCGAGATCCGTTTCTCTTGCATCCAGGCTTCGTTTTCAGAAAATGAGATATTTCCAGAAAGCTCTTTCTGAGATTTTTTTAGATCTGATGGTTTCATGTGATTTTTTGTCCTTTTTCTGGCATCACCCATCATCAGATCCTTGCAAACACCTTCTTTGGGCCCTCCAGTGCAGCTGTTGGTTTTTTGCTCATATCTTGAGCATACGGTGTTGAAATTTGGACTTCTTTATATCGTCGAAAAGCTCTTTCTGATTATGAAGGTTAGGTTTTTTGACACTATTTTTTTTGACATAGTTTTTTTCTGTCAAAGTTTGATGTCCATTTTTTCCTTCCGGGAGCTCTATCTTGCACATCCGGACTCTGTTTTTGGCAAACCAGATATTGTTGGAAAGCTAGTTATGTGAGTTATTTAGTGGCAGGGGTCTTTTATCCAGATTCTACTCTAGGTTCTTTCTCCTCTTATTTTTTCACTTTCGCACTGGTAGATTACTTGGGTTCTATAGGTCCTGGGATCTCTTCCTCTGTTCTTCTGGCTCACTCTTCTTTCTGTCTTCTGAGCATTGTATGCATCTCTTCTATTGCATTCTCTTTTCTATAAATGCACTAAGATAAAGTGCCTTCTTTTGCATATTTGGGATTTCAAGCACCTTGTGTTTATTTGTACTTGCACTCAGTTATAAAGTGCCATGGGGGTTATGATGTTTTTCCTTTTGTGCTCATCCATCTTTGTCAAGTGAATGTTTCTTCCATGAAATTAGCCCATGCTGTGTGTCTGTGACACCGCCCTTTATCCTATGCTTGTACTTCTATTGCACTGTTGCTGTTCCTGATTCTTCTTCTTGCAGATGTTTCTGGCATTGCATTTCAGTCTTCCTGTCACCCCACTCCCTATTCAACATTATGGGGGGGTTCACCTATCGGCTCTATTGCTTCCTTAGTTCGGTTGAGTGATCTACGTATTCAATTTTTGTTCCTATGTACTAGGTGGATGCAGTGGCTAGGCACCTATGCATTTCGGTGAGATGGTTCATCTACTATATAGACACTCATTCATTCCTACTTTTGGAGGTCACCTCTTTGATTGATCAGCTCTTCAGACTTTGTCTTCTCTACTTGGTTATGCACTATTTCAGTGGGGGTTCCAGCAGTTACTTCTGACAGTGTTTGCAGCTTCATGCTTCGGAGATGCTTCATGCTCTTTCTTTGTTCCTATTTTCTGGAACATTCTTGGTTTTGGAGGCTTCTTCAGTCCTTCAGACTAGCTCTTTGTCTCTTTTTGGAGTAGAGTTTTTCCCATGTGGTTTTCTCTATTTCTCCTCTTTGTACAGAGATTTCTTGTACTTGGGTACCTAATCAGGCCTTTGTTTCCAGGACCCATTTGCTTTCTTTTTGCATTGTTTGTAGATGCATCATTTCTCATCTTAAGGGGGGGTGTTAGAGTAAAGTATTAATTATGTTAATTAATCTTTACTCCCTTCTTAAGATGTCAACTTCCTTTTGCTTTAGTTAAAAGCACTTGCATTAGTTGGTCTAAAATCATGCATTAGTCATGTAATAGTCAAACTGATTATTGCATGCACTAGACTTTGCCTTTCAAGGCTTTCAATCTCCTTTATAAGGATGATCCATTGTACATTATTATTCATTCAGTTATTTGAGGATATTTTCTTCTTCATCTTCTGAGTCAAACCCTTGCCCTCTTCTTCTCTTGACTTCTTGTGACAGGTTTTTGTATGTAGGTGATCTTCGGGTTTCTGTGGATTTGTGTTGCTCAAATCCTACAAAAACAAATTTCATATCTATTTCTAGCATGGTTTAATCTGGTCAAAACACCTTGATTCCTATCACCAATAATTTGATTTTTAGAATGATTCATCATTACATACCTTAGAGTCTTCAAATTTTCTTTTGTATAAGACTCTGGTGTTTCCACTTCATCTTCATTTGTAGCTTCCTCATTCTTCTCTACCGGTCCATCATGCCTTCTTCATCATCCGATTCATAACTACAAGCTTTGGCCTATTTCTAATAACTTTCATCCACTTTCACATTAGCATTTTCAACCATCTTTCTCAATCTATTGTTATAATACTTGTAATATTTTCTCTTTGTAGAATAACCAAGAAAGATACCTTCATCACATATAGGATCAAATTTACCTAAGTCTTCATCTCTCTTGATATAAATTTTCTTCCAAAAATTCTAAAATACTTTATTGTAGGGACATGACCATACCAAAGCTCCTAGGGTGTCTTACTAGTACCTTTTTTATTTGACCTTGGTTCAATGTGTAGACTACATTACTCACTACTTCTCTCCAATATATTCAAGGTACATTTCCTTCCATCATCATAGTCATTGCAGTGTCAATAATAATATATTACTTTTCTTTTCATTTCCATTCTATTGTGGGGTTCATGGGGCATACATTTGTCTCTTTATTCCATGCTCCTCACAGTAAACATTAAATGATCTTGAAGTAAATTCTCCACATTTGTATGGTCTCAAGCATTTAAGATTCATTCTTGTCTCAGTCTCAACCATAACTCTAAGGATCTTGAATTTATCAAATGGTTCATATTTCTCCTCAAAAAATGTAACCCACATCATTCTTGACTAATCATCAATGAACAACATGAATATTTATCTCGATAATAACTCCTGGTCCTAGTAGGACCACATAAAACTATATGCACCAAATCTATCAATCCACTTGAAGAATACATATTTCTTTTAAAAGTAGATTTAGTTAGCTTACCCAATTAAAATTCCTTCAACATCGCATTAGCAGGATTCAACAATCTAAGCAAATCTCTTACAACATTTGTAGTGCTTATCTTCACAATATTATCAAATTTTACATGAAAACCCCTTTTGTGTCATTACTATTTGTTATTAATTTTAGAAATCAAGCATATATTCTCTATGTTATTTAAATGAAATACATTGCCTCTAGTCTTGGTACCTAATGCAATCTCATTTCCATAACTTTCCATGACTATACACTTTCCATCCTTGAATTGTAAGATGTAACCTTTATTAACAAGTTGTCCAACACTTAAAAGATTATGCTTCAAACCTTCAACATATAAGACATCATCAGTATTATTCTTACCATTAAGTGTAATCAAACATGTCTCTTTGTGTTACTTGACAAAATCCTCAACTGACAATTAACAAGAAATCAATGATGATTTTGCTAAGGTTGTCATTGCTGGAAAATAATATTTTTTATATAGATAAAGTAAGGAAAGACTTATCGACATAAGATACTATCAAAAAGTGATATCGGCATAAAGAAAGTGTTATCGTCATAGAGGAAGAGTTATTAGAAAGCATTAGACGTAGAAAGAAAAGAAAAGGTTACGAATGAGGATGACATCAAATTAGAAAAAATGGTTTATGAAAGATCAAGAAACCCTAATTAGGTTAATCAATTATAAGAAGAGATCGAGGACAAAGAGAGGAAGGAGAAGATGTGATGATGATAGTAGAGAAGGAGTGAACAATCAGAGATACAATTTAGAGGATACAAAGAGAAGTGTAAGGATTAGATATCATAATAGAGGAAGAGCGAAATGGGATCTAACAAGATTTTGGAGGAAGCATCTACAAGTAAAATTTTTTGTTGATTTATTCCTAACCGTTTAGCTATAAGATTGTGTAATCCCTTAACCATGTATCTCTAATTGGACTTAGACATTCTATTTTGGAACTTATTGTAAATCCTTTAACCGGATGAACACTATATAAGTAGGATAAAATATCTTAATAGAGTAGTCTTTAACTAGAGTTTCAATACTCCTAACAGGGTATTAGTCACTCTCAACAAGGTGAAGTCATTCAGAAGATGACATTTATCTAAGCTCCTAACAGGGCATCTTATTATTGCAGTGATAAGTTGTGGGTATCATCCCCACCTTAGTTTTTCCCTCTAACCAAGGGTTTCGTATGACACCAAAATATTGTGTTAAGTGTTTGAATGTTTATGAGTTGTATGTTTAATTTACATGTTATCGATTATTGGTTGAACATTACTAAAGCTATCGGTAAAAGACAAGATAGTTATCAGTATAAGTAATTTACTAGTTATCAGTTTATGCTTAGAAAGTTGAATAAGTGTGAGATCTCTGTGGCACTAATAAGTGTGAGATATCTATGGTACTAATTCACCCCCCACCCTCTCAATACCTTACCTAATACTTTCCAACAATTAGTATCAGAGCATTGGTTCTCTAGAGGAAAGTTTAATAGCTTAAGAGTAGACCTGGAATAATGGGAAGTTATAGGTATCAAAGAGAATTGGAGGAAGCTATAGAAGGTGCTACTAAATAGATCCAAGATTTGAAGAATAAGATAAGAATATCATTTTCAAAATGAAAGGAACTGACAGAAAGACTACATATGAGCCTTGATGATCTCAAAAGACTATGAGAAGACAATATCAATTCTGAGGAAGTTGATGCAGCTATAAAAGACCTATCAGAAAAGAACAATGAATTACTTGAGAAAATCATTCAAATGAAAAAGGAACATGCAAGTCAAGCCTTGAGAATGATAGAAGTACTAGAAGGAATGAGGGCTGTCAAAAGTGCCAAAGAGATTCTAGAAACTGAGAAGAGAAATGTTGAGGAAACAATCAAAAACAAATCTTACTCCTGCAAGTGCAACTAGAAAAATTTCGAGCAAGAAATGACATGATAATAAATATTAGTGATAGGATTCAACAACTGCAAGCAGAAAATCAGAAGCAAAAGGAAGAAAATAGAGAACTGAGAAACAACCTGAAAGTTGAAAAAGAATATAATGCTAGATTCACAAAAATTGAACAAAACATGCTAAAAAATGATGAACAACTAAAAAATCAAAGAAAACTAGGTGACACTACTAAACTAGGGTATATCGGCAACAACACAATGGAAATAAGATAATCATCAAATTTGGACATTGAATCTCTGAAGGATCCAGTAATACACAAGGTAAGAAGTTTTACAAGCCTACCTGCAATATAATTGTGGAAAATATGGTCAACTACTAATGTATGTAGAAGAAAACAAGTGAATATTCCTAAAAGTACATTCTTTAATGGTTACTGCTATAATTGCAACATGTTTGGTCATAGAGTTTTTGAGTGTAGATCTAAAACTATTAGTAGAACATCTAAAAAAAGATTCAAAGGATATTGCTACAAGTGTAATCACTATAGACACAAAGTTGAAGAATACAACTAAGACACTGACAATAAGGAAATTAGTTCATTATTGGAAAAGAGAAACAACCATCTCTGTTACATGTTTTAATTGTGGAAGATCTAGACATCGAGCATCAGAATGCAGAAAGGAAATCAAGAAGAAAAATATGAACCGTGGAAACCATTTGTAGTACCATGCTATATTTGCTCAAATTTTGGTCATGTCACCTGTTACTGTGTATATCTGTACACTACCATCAATGACACTAAGGGAAAAACAATCATAAATAAAGATCAAGTCAAAGAGGACATGAAGAAGACATGGAGAAAGAAGGAAGATGGCACACCACCAATTGAAGACCTTGTGTTTGATGATGGAGGGAATTCATCTACCCACTAAGAAAGCAAGTAAATTCTTAGGGAGACAAAAAAAATTTTAAAAAATTGGAAAGTCCCTTAAATCAAATTATTTATGTCAAATAGTTGTTGAACACTTTGTCATAATATAATGACACTTATTATGAAAAAGTCACATTCTAAAAAGTTACTGTGAAGAACAAATCCTGAGGAGATACTATTGTATATTGAGCTAATTTATTCTATAGAAAGGAATCAGACAAATCAATTAAACTACAAGCCCTAAAACTCCACATCTTAGAAAAGCGAAGGAAAACAAAAAAGTCACAATGAAAGAGAAAATGGTATTAGTAGATGGGTCAGAAGAGGATGAACCAAAATTTCATTTATGTACTTTGAAAAACATAGATCTAAACAAAGTTAGAGCATTATCTAGAATACCATGCAGAGTCATGCTGAAAAAAAGATGTAAGATCATTTATTCAATTCAAACAAACTAAAATTAGAGATGAGAATATAAGATCAACATACAAGGAACTATATAAAGAGGAAGGAATGTTGAGTGAAGAGTACGAACATCTAAAAAAAAAAGGGTTAACACACATCGTGAACATGCCAAAGAACTTTGATGCTGAATGGATCAAATGTGTATTGAGTCGAATAAATGGAGATTGTGTTTGGATGGAAGGAGATGGAAAAATTGAAATAACCAAGAAAATCATAAGTAGAGTCACAATATTGCCATCTAATGGAAGAAAATGTGTAAAGGACTTGGGTCTCAAAAAAAAATTGAAGGTGTAGTCAGGTACAAACAAGATCAGAAAACTTTTTCTATAAGCAACATCTTGGATAAAGAAATGAAATTTGCTTCATGATTATTGGCTATAAGATCTATCAAGAAAATCAGTTGGACAATATATCAGGAGAAGCACTACAATTTTCATATGAGGTTGTTACAAAATGAAATAGATATGACTTATCTGAAATGATGCAGAATCAACTAATGGTGAATTTAAGAAAGATCAGGAAACAATGATTAAATTTTGGAGAACTATTGGTATGTATATTATTCTATATACAAAACTATTTTCCTAGTATCGATGAAGTAAATTGGATATTAGGTGAACTAGTTATACATCGGATTAACAAGTTCGTTAAATAATTGGGAAGCAATTTCAACACAGTAATGTGGAGTTACTTTAAAAAATTTGAAGGAAAAATGTATGCTAGATATCAGTTACCACCTCATATTTTTAAAAAATATAAGACAGATATATTTTTTTGGTTAGTACACACTCTTGTATAATAAAAGCAGTGGAGCCAAGGATATATTGGTTGCAACCATTTGGATGTGAAACAACAGAGAATGAACTAATAAAAAGTATTGAGAAACTTTTGAGTCAACCAAAAGGTATAGAAGCTAATCAGTTCGGAACTTATGAAGAAGTATATATAAAAGGATGATATCAGATGAGAAGAAATCAAAAGAAGGAAGAAGAAGTGCAATGAAAAGATAGAAACCAAATACAGTACCAGAGAGTTATGCCAAAATCAAGAAAAAGATAGTTAAATGAAGATAAGCTACCGACAATGAAGCTGGAGAAAAATTGTCATCGATAAAGAGAACAAAATATAGGATAACATGAGCTACACCAAGGAGATATACAAGAAGTTAATCAAGAGTAAAAGGAAGAATAATCTAATAAGAAGAAAGAAAAATGAACCTACACCAGAGCCAGAACCATCAAAAGTAAGAATTCCGAGAACACCTACAAATATAGAAGATGAAATAAGAAAGTATGGTAGTATAAAAAAGATACATGAATTCAAATATAGGACATGGTTAGAAGAAGACAAGAAAACTATA